>CM061243.1:103690435-103897935 GCA_030848705.1 Heracleum sosnowskyi | reverse complement strand
GTGCAGAACTCTCTGATCAGTCCAGTTCCTCAAAACTAAGTTGTTTTTTCTTATGTAATGTTTCGGTGTTACTTACTTCTGCAGTTCTGCCTAACATTTATTCTAACAAAATCATAAGTCCTTAGACAGATATAATCCTGGACATTATTAATATGTAATAGCAAAATAGATTTGGACCATAGGATTGGATGGATTTGATTTCCGTCTCCAATAAAAACATTGTGCCATGTATGGATCATTCATTTATCTTGTTGATTATGTTATACGCATGTTGCCTCTGAGCTCAATGAACGAATCACTCACTAACAGTAGCTGTACTTCCAAATCTATTTTAAAGTAATTCCAAAAGTAGAAAAAACAAACCGGATTTTGACACAATTAGCTTGAACTTGGTTCAGTTGGATACTTGGATCCCTATCTCCGAATACAGAGAATTTAAATTTACAACACTGATCATACCGGACACTCCATATACGAGTCCTAAAGCAGAAACTGCCGATTTAATCTTAACTGGATGAACTTCCTGAGCTCATAATATCGTACCCCGTGATTCTGATAAGAACATACATATGTTGGATGAACTTCCTCTAGGTCTGTTTCATTCAGTTAAAACTTCAGTAACATATGTTGGAAATTTGTGTGCAACTCCCCATATAAATTAAGAAATAAGTAAGAAATTCAGTTGGTGCCTTCCTTCTATTTGCTTAATTTCAATGTAGTTGAACACAAGCTATTCCAAAAATAATGCGATTACAAAATAGACCACTTTGAATGATGCATAAAACTTTGGCTACATGTTACAAGCTATTAACATGTATTTGGTCATCTCACAAATATCTGGGGATGGGGCTTCTTGTTGTATAGAGTTTATGTACTAATTCTTTCGCAGAAAAAAGAAATTAGAAATTCAACTTCACCTTCTATGTATATACAAGTATGTTTACTGTTTACAAAACGCATTTCAAATCATTGTTTTACCAGCATGGCCTCTAGTCTTTTCCTCCTTGCAGCATGCTTTAGTTTCTCCACTGCAACAAGTCCAACTTGTCTAACTCTTTCTCTGGACAAACCAATCCTGAAGGTCATGAGAACGTACATCAGTGTGATAAATATTAATGCACTCAAGAAACACATTACTTAGGAAAGAACATCAAATTTTAATAGTATACAAGAAGTGATCTATAAATAATAACGCAGAGCCAACACTTTCAAAGAGAGAATAGGCATCTAGCAGTGCAGCACGCTAACTTCTCAAACTATACACTTCTCTTATATGGCCAATTTATATTGCCTGATATTAAGCATGAGGTTCAAGGGGTAACATCAATTGTTTTACATCTTCCTTTCTGGACCAAGAACTAATACACATGCTAACTAATCTATTCTTCAACTCCTTTATCGAAGCTGTAATTCAAGTTATCAATAATATTTTTTAGGAGACAAAAATACAATTGTTTTTCTGCGCACCTTTTGCTTATATCCTCCCACGTGAGAGTCTCGTTGTCCAAACCATAATAAAGGCGGATGATATCTCTCTCCCTCTCCCTTAGCGTGGTGCTCATGAGCTTGTTTACTTCATCCTGCAAAATGGTTTTACCATTACATTAAATAATTATAGAAATTGGGCAATTTGCATATAAAAAACTGAATAGAATCAGTGAAGAATAAAGGCTTAATTATAACATAAACCTTGAATTATGACTTTTTGTACACATAGAACCCTAAAGAAAAATGTCGTACACATCGAACCTTTAAGTATTGGTTATGTATACACTGACCTCTGCTCCAAAACACACTACCAAATAAATAACCATAGTTCATGTCCATTCATGGGAAATATTATCCTTGAAAAAGTCATATTTCAAGCGAAGAGTCATATTTCAAGGTTTATGTTATAATTAAGCCAAGAATAAATAAGCATCAGAATCTGGTTTATGTTGACACATTGTTCCAAAATATATATAATGGGTCACGATCAGATTAGAACTTTGTTCTATGGAAGGGTAAATCTGGGTCGATGTGATTATATCAAAACTGAAAGCAAATGAATGTCGTCGTAATCTTCTATAGACTACATTAGTAATCCAGCCAGGGAATAGATATTTGTTTCAACATTATGGTTTTTATATACAAAACCAATCAAACTAAATTTAGCGTGATGTGCTCTGGATAACCTATATAAAAACCTAACATTCTTTTTACATATTAGTTCATTCCATTTAAAAATTACTCATGACAGAAGATAGAAGAAAGAATAACACATTTGGACAGCACAGTTCAGAGTTCGTGGCAACTGTTCAAAGATGAGGCTCATTTCTCATGTGTCTAAATCTGGGTTTAGTGAGAAGTACAATCCGTAAAGAATTGCCTCTTAATTCATAGTTTCATACTTTTTTTTTCTTTTTGTGAAGGGATCTGCAGCATCTACATATCTCTATACATGTGCAACTTTATGTATCACTTTACCTCGGAATTATTAAGCTATATTTAAGATCTTACCTTAAAGTGAGTCTCAATACCCGAGTAGATGAATTATGAAGTAGATGAATTACTCTATTTCACATTACTCCCTTCGTCCCAAAATAAGTGTTGCTTTGACTTTTTGCACGTACTTTGAGGTGGAAAAAAAAAGGTACTTCCGCATATTATTTTTAAATTTATTTTTCCGAGTAAAAATGAAAATACTAAATAAAAGTTTAAATGTGTATTTTAAATTCAGAGAAAGAAAATTAAAAGAGTAATATGTGAAAGTAACATTTTTTCCCATCTCAAATACGTGCAAAAAGTCAAAGAGATACTTATTTTGGGACGGATGGAGTATAATGTAAGAGCAGTTATATTATTGTATAAACTCAAAATCCTGTCCCTCTTCCAGTGTGCACTAGAAACCCCGACCTGAATCGGCTCTGTGTAATTTTAAGAGAATGGCCTACACACCTATGCACTACTGGAGCAATTCTTTGAGTTACATGGTAATCTGACAAAATTTTCTTATTAATTTGGATCTTGCTTTAAAGGCAATGTATGTACAAGTTTCATAGAACATGTTGTATCCTTCTACAAACCTAAGATCCTCGTGAACCTAATCACCAGCATAATAAAGTGTAACATCTAAACATGTTATTAATCTGTATATAGCCAAATAAAATGTAATTTCATTTTATGTTTTGAGAAGACATATATTTGGTTCCTATACGAACGAACATGTTTGCAAATTTGTCCATATATCTGAAAGAGCCAAAAAAACAATAAGTGCTATTTGTATATATTTCTTAAATTTATATGAATATGTTGTAATTCTTTACTACCTTCAGTGCCCACTCGTCTACTCCATGCCATGGGTTGTTCTCCAGACGATTATCTGCAATGTACTGGAGAGAAAAAAAAAGTCAAAAGAGTACAGAACAAGAAATTCAATTATATATGCAACATACATATATGTCTCCTGCTTTACACACACATAGAGTGAAACAACTCTGAGAGAATAGATAATCTTGACATGAAATATAGGGATATAAATAAGACTGGCGACCTTAAGTTTAATGCTTTAGCTTCAAGGTTTTTTTCAGTTCACCCAATGCATTTTGTATATTGCGTTTATTTAGGTTTCTGTTAGGAGATACATTATGATTATAATCAAAGAGCCGTAAGACTTACACTATGAAGTGTATCCCCTGGAAGACCATTTAAGGAGGGAAATGCTTCCCTATCAAGAGAGTAGACTCTGTTCACGGCCTGCAAGTAAAAAAAAAAAGAAATTAAGTATGATGCCAATAACTGCTCCGAGTACTAGAACCTTAGAGATTTCAAATTATTAGTACCTCGGTGGCATTCCTAACTTTCTTCTGGGACATGTTAAGACATTCTGCAATGTTCTGAGATGTTCAAATGGAACACGTGTTATAAATAATAAGATGATATTCAAAGATGAAATAACGAAATAAATAAAATAGAGTTGTGCTAAGAACTCAAGATCTTGATAAGACAATAAGTTCTATAATATAGGGATAGAGTGACCCTAATTTAAATCAGATGCAACCTGGAGTAAGAAAAATTGAAGACATTAAGTGGACAACAGTTATTTAGACTTACAGCGACTGATGGAGTTATTCCTCTCTCATCCAGTTTGGTCTTAGCATTCCGGATTAAACCGAGTCTTTCGTGCAAATAGGTTGGCAATCTTAAGGTTCTTGAGTTCTCAACTAATGCTCTGGACACACCCTGGCACATAGAACAATGGATCGTCCTTGTAAGTACCAAAAGCACATATGAAGTCGTGAATATAAGATATTGACTGAAAAAAGGTACCCAGCTATAGTCATTTCTCCTAGAACAAACAATTTTTTTCTCTTAAATATATACATAAATCATAACAATCAGTCCATTACAGGACAGAAGTCCAGTAAATTATAGACCAGCCAAATAAAACAATGAACCAGTTAGGACCTAACATGATGATGGACTCTAATATATATATGCTTCTTTAACATCTTCCAAGAAAATTTTTGGCAGCCAAGACCTATCAATTCTATGTCGCACCTTCTGATCTCAGTCAAGACAAGATTGGGTTCCATATTTTCTTACATTAATAACTCATATAGAATAATAGAAACATATATGACCATGAATATCTGTTTCCTGCAAATTGTCATCTACCAGATGTCCATGTGCTATGGTTGTTAATCTTAAAGTGAATGTCTAGCTCACCTGCCGTATCCACCAATAAACATAAGTTGAAATTTTAAACCCTTTTGAAGAATCAAATTTCTCAATCCCACGAAGTAATCCGATGAGTCCCCCCTACACAATGAGAGCAAGTCAGAAGGAAGGATCCATAAATCTGGAAGTGCAAGTAAGAGCATCTTACTGAAGTGTGGGTATAGGAAATTACCTGTACAAGATCAGCCATTTCAGCACCCTTGTTCTCATATCTTTGTGCAATAGACATTACCAGACGAACATTGCTCATTGCAAGTTTTTCTCTTGCCAAAGAACACTCTATTAATGTAGTCTGTAACTCAGCACGGGAAATATTCAAGGAAGCTGAAAGTTGCTCTTCTGAAGGCTCGCGTCCTAATTTTTCCTCCAGCCTGAGATTAAACATAATTGTGGAGTTTTGAACAATTTTTAACATATGATAGCATCATTATATATCTAATTTAATGATTTTCTATCAGTATGCGGAGAACATTTGTAAGAGAACGAGTCAAATCCATCATGTAGTTGATATTTTTCTAGATATCAAGTTTTATTAGCGACTTCTGCCTGGAAAGACATATGGCAAGGCAATTACCAACTTTGCATAGGTATAGAGTCACTGACTGAAACAAGAACAAGATGTTTTACCGCGAAATTGATGAGAAAGTTTTGATGGATCTACAGGGTACTTGAACTGCTATCGATTACTAAGAAGTTAAAGGACTTCCCTAATGTATGCTATGGCTGTTCATAGCAACTGGAACCCGAGACTCTACTTGCATATTCAGAATAACAGTATTGCCACCACACACCATCTATGCAACTTAGGGATTATATTTACAAGAACCTAGAATAATTGATTATTCGAGAGGTCAGGCATGACCTAAACTTGGGTAGGAAATCACAACTTTGGAACATAATGTTTTTAGTTGCACGTCTATGGAACAAAATGTCTCGGGTGGATATATGTGAAAAACAAAATTATCCAGTTCTCCTTTAGGACGGCTAATCTTTTGCGCAGAAAGTCAAAAATCAATGAGGATACTAATAAATATTAGTTACAGTACTACCACTTTTATGCACATGGGTAGAAAGAAAGATTACAACAAACAGTTACATACCTTGATTTCCTATCTTCTATATGAAGACCAGTTCTAATTTTTTTGGATAAATGTACAACTTCTGTGTGGCTGAGCAATTCTTCACTCAAGACACCCTTCACATAGCCTCTCATATGATTTTGAATCAGCTTTGGACTGATAACAGAAACTTGCTGCTTCCTTGTACTAAGTTCGATCTGCGGACTTCTTTGGTTCAGAGCTCTCCTCCTAGTATCTATTCTACGACGTCGAGCAGATATCCCCGAACCAGTGACCTGTATTTTCTTGCGACTTTTTTCTCTAGTTGTAGGAGTCCTCAGAGTCTCCTCTGGTGAAAGGTTCCACTGCTTTTCCAACATAGATTTCTGTAGCAAGAGGAGCGCATCTACTGAACAGTCAAAATCAGATATTTCCACCTCCAAATTCTTGGACCTCTGAAACCATGGCTCTAAATTTGAAGGGATTGAAGCAGCACTATCCACATGTTCTTTTAGAGCTTTAATAGATTTGGTGTCTCGATTCGACAGAAAATTAGAACTATAATTGGATTTCTTTGCACTAATCACATTCTTGGAAGAAGTAACTTGATGATGTGTAAATCCAATATCACTACTACTACAAAACTTCTCCGCATAATCAGAGTAATAGACAGAGGAACTCAAAATTCTCTTTCCTGCACTAAGTCCAATAACTGCAGTGGCAGCCATTCTATTGATTGGTTCTCCTTGTATTCAATAACCTTACCAGTGGCCGGTAGAGTCTGTGACAAACGCCATTCCACTATTCCTATACAGCGATAATCTGACCTTAAAGTTTCGCTTTGATCACTTCCTATAGAAGAGGGCTTAATTTGACAGTATAAAGTTAAATAAGTATCAACAGCAAAATACTTTTTAGCATAAACAGACTGAAAAATTATTAAGAGTTGATGAGTCTGTAGAACATCACACACCGGATCACTAAACATTAACAATGTCACACTCAAATAAAAAAGTTAGATAAATTTGAAAATCATCTTCTTCTTTTTTTTTTGCTGGAAAAACTAACAAATCGATCTGCATGCAAAGTACCTAATTTTGAGATTCTGTTATGCAAAATAATTAACATGATTAGCATATTTACATGGTGCTGTGCGTTATGTAACATGATCAAATGAAGAACGTAGCATAAACATTACAAATGCATACCATAGATAAATATTCACATAAATGAAGCAGAAACACTATGGAATCAACAAGGATGAGGAAATAGGTGCAACAAAAATAAACACAAACACTTGTCCACACTCTACACAACTAAAATAGATAACTACTTTGAAATCAGTTTTGGGTACCTGGCGAGAGAGAGAGAGAGAGAGAGAGAGAGAGAGAGGGTGGTGATGATAACAAAGTGAGTGAATGGGAAAAAATGATGGCTATGTGACTGTTTCAACTGAACACACAAATATAAAAACAGAGAGATTACTAATAAATTATAGATGATATTTTAGTTGTAACAAACAACATAGGCGATTTAGTTGCAACAACCTTTCTTACTTACGTACTTACTTATGCATTTATTTTTTTATTTTCTAATTTTTATTTTTGAATTCAACCAGTAGTAAGTAGCCCGTCTTGTTTCGCATGTTTTTAATATATATTTTAATCAATTATAAGGTTATTATAAGATGTAAAAACAGGGTGATGAGTTTGATTAATCAATGGTTTTAAAAAGACATAAAATTCAAAAAAAAAAAAAAATCGTGGCAGTGTGGAGAACTGTGTAAAATATGAAATAGGTAGGGGGGGGGGGGATGTATTGTTGTGGGTATGGAAATCCAGTGGACACATGGGGATTGGTTGGAAGCGATACCTGGAGCCCGCTTCCTGTGGTGCACACACACCCAAGTTTCCAAAAAAGAGCCCACATCCTCCTCCCCTCTCCTTTTACTCCCTCCTATCCATCCCTATCTCTAATCTTTCTTTATACAATTTCTCAACACTATCATATTTGCTATAACTTTTCATACTTTCTTTTCTTCAAATGGGATATAAAAATGGTTCAATACAATGTCAAATTTGGATTTTTGCACCAAACATTAACTTCAAATAAATTACATATTTAAATAAATATATGCATAAAAGTATATTTGATGTCAAATTATTTTGTTGCAAAATATAATTATAATTGAAGTACGTATTGTATTTTAACATCAAAAATTAATTTTTAATGACATCATTTTGTATCTAATATCGGACTTGCTCCTACAAAACTGTGGGCTGCGATCCACCAGACCTCACTTTTTGTCACTATCGGGACCTCTCGGAACTTCCCTTCGTAATCTTATTTTTAAAATCCAAAGGTTGGTGGTAGGAAATTTAACTATTAATGAAGGTACCTCAGTTGTGTTATGAGTAGAGCTGACAATTTGATACACGACACGAGAATACGATACGAATAATTAGTGTTTGATTGCAAAATTTTGATACACGAAAAAATACGAATATAATTAGTGTCGGGTCTGGGTTTTCAAAATAGGTACACGACACAGAACGAAAGTACACGAATTAAATAAATAAATTTAAAAAATATATATTATTTATAATATTGTATATTTGGAAAATATATAAATAATTATATATGAAAAATAAAATAAAAGTTTCACTATTAATATTGTATATTTAGAAAATATTGTATATTTAGAAAATATATAAATAAGATAAGTTCTCTCAGTTCTGGTTTTAATTGGGAGCAAAGGGGATGGAAGAGATGAACTACATGGAAGAGATGACAAATTTTCATCAACACAGTAAAACCCAAAAGGAAAATAGTCAAAACTCGGGGTGAAGAATACTGACCACTTGGCCTTGTTGACTTCATTTACATAGTTTTCTTCTTGTGATGGGCTACACCAAGTATACTTCCACATCTACACTATTTAATTGTAGACATACGACTCAACAGTGTTCTAACATATCTCAAAGACCATGTGATCCTTTCACCTAATCCCAAACATACATAATGTATTTCATAGACAATATAGAAGCAGAATATCTTTCCCTGGTCGGAAGATTTCAAAACAAATGCCTTCTTTTGTTTTTTTTTCGGGGGCTGGGGGTGGAGGGGGATGATGACACATACATATTATATTCTCTAAGAAAAGCAGCAGAACGCGAAAGATCACAAAAAATATATTTTTCCCTGCAGCAAGACCTAAACAAAAACAGGCATCAGAAGTGTTCAAGTATATGGTAATATTCATGAGAATTTGTCGTCCTAAATTATAGAAGAATAAAAAAAAAACCACCACCATGATGCTCCTAGAGAATGCATCAAATGATCATAAGTAGCCAGAGTAATAATTATATGTTGCAAGCACAATGAATGACATGATTTTTACACGACTTTTGTAACATGAGCACAAAAGGCATGCAAAATCATAAGATACAAATTTAATTCCACCTCTGACATTAATCTGCGGCAGAAGATACTTCTACTGCAGGCATCAAGAAATTTTTCCGTAGTCTTTTCTTCCACGGGAAGTTGGGGGTATACTGGCAACAGGATGGTTCCCACGCCGTCCTACAAAACAATGACGGGACTGATCAAAATTACCTTACCTACTAATGAAACTATTTTTTTTGGAGAGGGGTAGCAGAAAAAGAAAAGGAAAATGTATGTTAGGGAAGGGTAATTACATACCCCACGGTACGCTGCTGCTACCAGGAGATCGGGGACCCCCATAACTAAAGCTTGACAGAGGTGCCTGAACCTTTAGATGATTCCACTCAGCTCCATGAACAGATGCAGATCTCCCATAATCGAACGGCTGACCAGGCTGCTGTCCAAAACGGCTTGGAGGGTTTTGTGGAAAATGAGGTAAGAAGTGCGGAGGCTTTGTCATATGGTGGTACCCAACCTGTGGATCAAGAGATGAAGAACTAGCAACTTCTCCATATGTTAAGACTTGAGTGCTTGGCCTGAATCACAAAATATAAACATTTTCAGTTATATGCATTTGTTTTTGCTCGTCTACTTCAGAGAACTATTAGGAAGATATTTGTTCATTCATCTTCTTGAAAAACATACTTAGTTGTATGCTTCCAATTATATAGTTATCCATCCGGTAGATTTTTTGAAGGAAATTTATATGCTATAGCTACCTTTGCATCGTCATATTTGAACTTGTGTTTGAGGTGCCACCAACTCTTTTCCCCCCAATCAATGTTTCTGTAGGACCCAAAGCTTGACTGAGATGCATTGCTTTGCTAAACTCATTTTCCAGCCCACCTACTACAGAACTATCCTCTTGCAAAAGGAGTTCGTCGCTGAAGTAAATAAAATAACATAGTTATTCAAGTACTGCACATGGAGGTTCAAAAATTTCTTTGCATCAGCTGCACTACAAACCCAGTTTTTGACTTGTACACGTACAATCATAATCAGATGATATGCTTAATTATAATGTCATACTCATATAGTTTCCAAAGAAAATTACCATCAATCAAGCACACAAGAGAACCATATATTTCAAAAAGAAAAATACTATGATGCCAAAGGTAGATTTGTCAATTTAAGAGACTAATTCTATCTAGACTTTGAACACAGAAAAATGGGTCACAGATTCACTTAATTGGCACACAAAAAGCATATATTTAGTTATCAATAAGAAACATATATATATGGAACGCATTTAACAAACAAGGTAACCTGTAATTTGGATCCCAATCTCCAGGATCAGGCAGTGAGTTGCTGGCCTCAACCTTTTCCTGATTCGCACCCTTGATATGAGGGAACTGCACACTTGAACCAGGCATTGACCAACTAGAGATGTTTTGAGAGGCAGAGTACATAATGCCACCTCCTTGTTGATGCCTCCAGTTTGCAGTATTTGTACTTGGGTGCATAGGCAGCGAAGAACCATGTACAGGCGAGCTTCCCTCAGCTTGGCTAGAGATGCTACCATCAGCAAACTGCCCTTTCCAATGAGGAGATGAACTTTCCTGAGTTTGATGTACCCAATTTTTTCTTCTGTGAAATTGGCTTGTTGCAGCCATTTTACCTAAAGGTGAGCCATGACTATTCCCACGTGCTGGAGAACTTGGGCCATACTGTCCAGGGGATCCACCCATAACCTGACCATAAGTACTTGGAGGTGTAAACTGGGATGGACTAGTGCCAAGGGACATCGGTGCAAAATTTCCTGACGGGCTGACACCAAGTCCATTTGCATGTGGGGTTTGAATAATCCTTCTTCTTGCATCAGGACTAGTCCCCAGTATTGGCACACCACAATGTGCATGCATATTCATCCCTGATGGGCCCACAGGTGAATAAAATGCAAGCATATTGCTATTATCCCCATAGCTCCCGTAGCTGCTTCCAAGAGCTGCACCGTCATTATAGCTACCGTGGCTCCCTAAACTGCCATAGCTACCTGCATGTGAATACGGAACCGCTTGATAATGTGGGCTATTGTGAAACCCGAGTCTGTTTCCACCTGGAATCTACATCAATTGTAAGGATGATTCAATAGCACAAACTTCTGGGTTGAGATGCAAGATAATTATTCTCCGAAAGTAGTTTTCCAGAAAGCACAAACTCACATTAGGAGATAAACCAGCAGCAAACCAATGACCTCCAGCAGGATGATGATCAACCTTCACATTTTGAGAAACAGGCTGCAAGGATAATATGGAAGGGTGGAAGATAATTGGAACAGGATAATAAGATCATGAACTAAATAAATATCAAAATAACATAAAGAAAATAGACAAGTAGAAAATAGGACAACCACATATAGTCTGCACAACAGCAAGCTGGAGGGGAAGACCCAGGAACTCAAGACAGGAAATAAAGAAGCAAGTGCTAAAATTTAATATACATGTTACGAACATAATAGAAGCTAACAAGCTAAAAGCTCAAACATTCAATACAATCCTAACTGAGATCATAAGAAACTCTGTAAATTTTTCATAGAGAAAACATTATGTAAATAATATTAACTTGTGAACATTATGTAAACATTATGTCAATGCCCACGTTCAAGTTAAATAATATACAAAAAGTGGCTTTCGGAATGAGTGAGTGCTAAAACACAATGTAAACATAAGAAAAGGGTGAAAAGCTTTAGAGTTGGCAAAAAAAAATTAAATCAAAGTTCAAAATCATCAAATATATAATCACATTGAGAGCTTATGATTCAGACAAAATCATTTGTGGTTCAAGATAATGCTAGCATATTTTCTCTCTTCGTTTTTCTTTTTCTGAATAATGCTAGCAAATTCATCTGTAGAAATCCACATACCAAGCGAGGGGTCTCGGGAGCAGGTTGATAAGGGCCTGTGAAAGATTCGCCAGTCACAAAAGGGTGTTTAGATGCCTGCAGCACAAACATCACTCATAAGCATGACAAGTTTGTATCCACAATCACAAGCCGCTTAGAGCAAAGGAGAAAATATAAGTTTGTATCCACAATCACAAGCCGCTTAGAGCAAAGGAGAAAATATAAATTTATAATGCAGAGTCTTGTAAATTCAAGAATACCTTTAAGCAACGTGGTAATGTCGATAATATATTACGATAGTCTTCTTGGAAAAGATATATAATGGAGGAGCACGGATGAGTAGTCCTAGAGATTATTTACCCACTCGTGAAATTAGATAGACACGTGATAATTTTACCACGTGATAACTTCCATAGGGGTGAGAAAACTCAAAGCCATAACACATCAGAGTACAATATAGACGAGGAGAAATTTAGAAAATTCTCTACATGATTCTACTTTTTCAATGATTGTAAATTAACAGATGGCAGTTGTGGTGTTCAGTTCGCCGTACACCACTTTTATGGTAGTTCCACTTGCAAGGGTTGTTACTTTCTATTCATGAACCAGAAAGGAATATGGTGGAATCGTCACATAAATCGATCATAAAATATCAGATTCTATCATACTCCTTTCTGGTTCATAAAGATGGAATCTGATATTCATGATCGATTTATATAACAATTCCACTGGAAAGGTCAATAGATATATCATGGTCAATCAAGAATTGAAATGATATTAGGAATAAAACTGCTGAAATTCACCTGACCAGGTTGTTTCACAGGGTAGTGTCATAATAAAATTTCGTTCAACACGTATATTTTGCATTGTCCTGGGTTCTAATTGTCACATTCAATCATGAAACACATATGATATTGTGGTGATGTAAAAACAGGTGAGGGGAAGGAATCTTTGATATCATCAACAATCAAGTCTCCTAAAGACCTGGCTTAAGTAGTCAGGGAACTTATTGCAATATTCACCCAAAACAGAATAAAAGAAATCAACAATTTGCAGTAAGGTTAACAACCTGCATGGGCGACCATCGCTTAGTTGGATCAAACTCAAGCAGTCCCCTCAAAAAATCAATTAGTGCCAAACGTACTTGACTCTCTGTTACATATTAAAACAGCAGAGCCATTAATATATATAGTAACTAAATGCCTAATTATCTGGTTGGGACTTGATTTCAGAAAGTACTTTGTAAGCTAACCTTTAATCATATCTTCCTCTGATAAGTTTTTCCTGTAAGGGTACTTTCTTACAATTGTTTCAAGGTTCATATGGTTGAAATACTCCTTGCCGATTGAAGGCTTCTTTGATTCCCTCTAAAAAAGACAGCAGAAGAACAACAAATGAAAAATGGATTTATACACAAACGATATAAACTTATTAGATGCACATTCAAAACTATCAGTGTTGCAAGCTTAAGTGAGTTAGGAGTGTATTATTGACAGCACCAACAGAGCGAGGATTAAAAAAAATTTGTTTAAACGGCAAACGCTGTCAGGTAAAAGACAAAGTAGTCAATCATAGATGTCAGGAAAATAGACCATACTGGTTCATCCTTTTCTTTTAAGTAAACTTAAACTCTGAGGCAAAGACTTCAAGAAACACTCACAATTTCATACTCTTCTTCTGTCAACGGTTGAAAAGCACTCTGCCTACTCCAAGGAACCTGACCACTGTCTTCAGTGTTGACAGTGGCAACACATTTAAAAAATTTATTGGTGTTTTTGGCCTCTTTAAGCACATAATCAGGAGGTTGTCCCCTGTAGAACAGAAACATGTCATTAGAATATGACTGGTTCTATTAAAAACAAGATACTTATGCTCCGAGAAGAATGACAAATTTCCATACCAATATGAGAGAAACCATTTTTCGTAGTGACCATAGAACGGAAATATGAGAGAGAAAAGCAGGAAATACAACCAAAAAAAAACAGTATTCATTTTATCTCTCTTCATTCTACACTAGAAAATGTGCTCTCTTCTCCTTTCTCTAATATTCATTTGTTGTCTCTTACCCTTGTCTCTCTCTAAATACTAAAACTCTAACCTCTTCCTTAACAATAAGATTGGATTGCAAACAATTTATCCTGATCTTCAATCACCCCATAAACCCGGGAGCGGGATACAAATGATTCAAGAACGAATAATACAGATGCACATATTTCAATTATGATATACCATAAAAAAGATCAAATAGACCATTAAAGGGACATAATTAAATCCAAAATCTCAAATGGCCACTAAAATATATTTCAGTCTTATACTATGCAATTTTTTTTCCAATATACTTTAAGTCCCATTTTACCCAGATAATTGCTCCCAAGGACTATAATTTAATCTACGTGAAAATATCATGCTAATATTCATGAAAGAAAACCCAAGTTCAATACAGTAAGCTATAATTCACTCAGATTATTAGAGCCATACCCAAGAATTTTTATCATCCTCCTAAGAAGATCAAATTCTGACGCTCCAGGAAACAGCGGCAGTCCAAGATACAATTCAACAACTATGCACCCAAATGACCACATATCTATTGCAGTTGTATAGCTGATGAAGGGTTAAGGAACACTCTCTAGGTCAAGAGTATCATAACCAAGTAACCAACACAGTAATGTTTTGGAAGTACATTGCATTTATGAAACTTAAAACAAACATTAAGTTACTGATTGATAGTATGCATAATTATTAATGCAGTACTATATTGCAGCCCTATATTCACAAATAAACGATGAAAACGAAGTGTGTTTCACATACATGCACTTATACAGCACTTTTGGTTGTCTGGAACTGGAAACTGACTTTATAAATACCAACATTTTTATTACTGTTATAGATTCATTTGAGATTCATTTACGACCACAACTTTCAGCCAAGCATTTATATATACATGCGTAATAGCAATAGCTACAATACATAAATATGTCTTTATGTGGCTAAAACATAAACGAGAACAGTCAGTGACATTAAGTTGAAATATTTAGGTGCGCATTCATTCCTTATGCAACCCCCAATGTAGCTAGACAAAATTGTTTATTGAAATGTCACATAATTGTAGTAAGGAAAAAGAACTACCTCGCTCGCTTGAAAAACACAAGTTCTAGGATCGTGAGGGGTTTAAGCTCTGTCAAATGCATGGGTGTGCGAGTAATTCTAATTCTCGTATCGACATAGTATGAAATACCAATAGAGTATATTATTTAATGAATTCTTCGTTTACACATACAAGCTAATGTTCATTACAGTAATTTAGCAACCAAAAAAAAACATTATAGCATGTTTGTCGCCCATGTATGAGGCCTAGGTTATATTAATGCTCAGTTATACTGCATGCAGATTGCAGAGTACAACATTGTTATCATCAGTAATCTTCCCAACAGAAGTAAGGTGCAGGAATAAAATACGATTAGTATCTCCTCAGAACATGATCAGACTTCATAGTAATATTTTCCAACCAAGATATAAAAATCTTAAACTTAAGCTCCTAAATAATGGTCAAAATTATCTGCAAGGTTTGCTTGCGGATACCTCTCTCCTCTTGGTAGCAAGAGGTCGAGGTTTCAAACCACCGGTGAAGGCTTGTGTGCATGAGTCTTAAATTTTTGTGATTAACCATAACCACCAAAAATATAATGGCCACAATGGATCTCTTTTTATCTTTTCGTTCCGCTTTCCATTGGGTTTAGATGCTGCAATTGAAGTCATTTGATCTGAAATAAATGTAGCACAATTATAATATTACAATGAGAAAGAAATAGCAGACAGCAGATAAAAGCGAGATAATTCATATCAAAGGATACTGATATCCAAGAAGAACTTCAGGTGATCTATAGTAGCGACTCTGCAGAAGAAACACAACGAATCACATGGAAAGCATTTGAGTATTTAATAGAATTGAAAACACATATCTAGGAGGAAAACGTATATGAGGACCTGGATATAAGAGTACACAGTCCTATTTTCCATGCAAGCTGATCCAAAGTCGATAATTTTAATTTCTGCTGGCTTCACACTGTTAAGTTTCAAGATTGCAATTATTATTCATGACATTAAGATAAACATTTGTACTCTGACATATCAAGGCGTATTTTACCTTGTGCATAAAAGAATGTTCTCTGGTTTGAGATCACAGTGAATTATGCCAGCATCTTTCATTAATGTCAACCCGTGCAATATCTAATTTGAGCATGAGATATTCATAGACGAGAAGATGTAACATAGGTTATAGATAATATTAGATACAACAGAGAGCAGAATAATACCTGCTTTGAGAACAGCTGAACAATACTCAATGATAATCCCCTAAAATGATTCAACTTTATAAGCTCGTACCTGCATAATCATATGTGAGTCAACAGTACAACTGTACAAATCATTTGCACAAGTATAGAAGTCAAAATGGAAAACCTTACAAACACATGTTACTTACAGATTAGTATCAAGTAACTCAAAAGCAATGCACAAGTGACGTTGAAAGACAAAGTAATCATATATACGAACAATGTGATGCTTATCTTCAGGATCAAACTTCTTATTTAACTGCAAAAAGAACGATGAAAAAATTATACTGATGAACTCTACAATTACTTTCACCACTAATAAGAAAAGATAAGACAATCACACTACCGTTGTTAGTATAGAAACTTCAACCAGCGCTTGCTGATAGTATGCAGGTTGGTTTTTTATGATCTTCACAGCAACAAAACTCTTAGATTCTGCAACCCAACACTTCGCCACCTGTCCAAAAGTCCCATGGCCAAGCATTTCTTTAACAATGTATCTGCATTTGAGAAGGAGCACTAATTGTTTCATTTATGTATAAAAGCTTGCATGAAGTTCCTAATAAACAAGAGAAATTACTTACGGAATTCGTGCAATAAGGGAATGTTGAGGGAAATACTAAAACAATAATTCAAAGGGAAGAGTGGTGGCAGGTCATCTGTCATAATGTCAAAGATTCAGGCTGCTGGGAGAACATAAAAGAGTACTCCCTCCGGTCATATTTTTGCTTTGAACAAATGGTAAATTGAAAATAATAATTTTCCTTTTTTGGATGCAGATATAGATTTAATATTATTATTTAAATAAAGAAAAGTTATAAAAATACATTATCTGAACTATATGTTCAAGCACTTTGATTCCATATTGGAGGGGGCAATTTGTCTGCTAAATGTTAAGTTTCATATTCTACAAGTACTGCTTGCACCAGAAATATATCTTCCGATCATGGTTCTAATGAGTAATTAATTCCATATAAAAATATATTAATCTCAGCAAATAAACTAATCTACACTTGGCTGATTCTTGGTAGATCGAACATCAAAATCAGCAGAATGAGCACAAAGATCCTACATTTTGACACATACTTATTTTAGGAAGACAAGCAATGAAATGCAATAAATCATTGCATACATCATCCAAATGAAGCCTCCATCTTGAACCTTAATTCCCAAAAAACTTATGAAAAGTGAACATGCCAAAGGGAAACATATTGAGAAGGCCAGAGTCCAGACGTACTGACAAAACTTGAAATCAGCATTTTTTTATATTTGCTCAATGAAAGCCCGCTTTCAAGTATACCGAAAAACATAGACAGCATTTGAATTTAGCACAAACAACTCCAAAATTGAACTCCTTATTTTTAAAATGTTGGCAGAAATAAAATTTCCAAGAAGAGAAAGAACTTTTGACTTTGAAATGGCACAAGAAACAGAGGTACTTGATAAGAAAGAAAAGAAAACTGTAGAAGGAGAATTTCCCCACATTATTGTCTTGGCAGTTGATGAGTGTAAATTTTCATTTTTTAAGTTCTCTTAAGGATACCTTCTCGTACAGTAGCCAGGAATTTAAATTGTGAATTATAAAAGGCAGATAAAACAAGGTAGCTAAATAAACAACTCAAACCTTCGCTGAGTTTCCATCTTAACCAACGGTAAGTTAACAGACAAAATTAGATCGGAGTTTGCATTATCATGACCATCATTTAATACTCCAACAGACGGGCTTGTCAAAAACCGTTTTGGATTCAAGTCTTCTGAAAACTGAAACTGTGGGTTGCATGCTTGGTATGTCTCAACAATGTCCTTTGTTAGTCTTGCCACCAACTGTGATAGAAGAAGGCAAGAAGCTAAGATCAAACTACTGTTCTGTAGAGAACAGGTGTGTGCGAAAAGAATCAATTGAATTATAATTGGTAAACTACTTCTACATTCTGATGAATGTTGCATAAGCTGAAGGCAACGACGTTAATTTACACAACAACCTCATAGTTTGATAAAAATTAAACTAGAAAAGTATCCATAAACTTAACCTCACATGTCCTTAATTTCAACAATATTTTGAGTAAGATGGATATCTAAGAAGTAACAACTAATAAAAAATCATATAAATTGCTGTATTTACATCACAAGTTATAAACATCAAGATACTTTCTACTATCTAAAGCACCAGGAGGTCATCATCTCTTCTGGTAACAGTACACAGAAAATAACAGACTAAGCTGTGATAAAGTTAATCTGCTTGCTTCAGTTTTAATGGTAGCAGGGCCTGACGTTTAAATGCACAAGCTGATTACAAGCGTTGAGTGGCTTAAGATATACTCCTATATGTCTATACTTCTATTGAAGTTACTCTATACATATGACAAATGTAGAAGTTACTCTATACACTACCCTCCAAGTTTAATCAAGATTATCTACTGCCATTGTCTGTACCTGGCATATAGCAAAGCACAATAACAATAACCTATCAGCCAAATAAGTTAATGATACATTGTACAACCTTCCTTATTCGTATCAAAAGACATATTTACCGGTCCAGTTTTCATCACCTTAATCATTCTCATCGCCATACTCAAACTCTCTTACCATTAGATTGATCAACTTCACCGATATAACAAGAAATACCCAATTGAATATAGTACTAATCCGTTAAAACTAGTTTGCTACATATTTATTACTAAAAACTCAATACTCAATACTCAATTAAACATTATACATACACATTTCCTAACAATGTATTACAAGCAATTTCACCAAAGACATCATCATTTCTAATTAAAATAAACTACAATCCAAAGTAACTTACAGGTCTTCTTACAGAAACACGCAAAGATTGCGTCTTTGCAAATGCACCACCACTACTCGGAACATAAGGACCGAAAACAAGCTGGCGCGGACGCCACGGCACCTCCAAGGGTTTATCCCCAACTTCCTTACTACTACTACTACTACTTCCAACTTCATCCATCAAACTTCACCAATACAAATAACACAATACAAGTTTCTGCAATTACTCGAAAACGTGAACTTATCGAAGGGATTGCAAGTCGAGAAGATAAATTAACCTTCCGGTAAATTTGTGAAATTCACCAGAAGATTGCAATCCCATTCTCATCCACAAAACCTCACTCGAATTTCACAACACCACCAAATTCATCACAGATCCATCAAAAAAATCAAATTGAATAAAATTAATAAAGAAATTATGAGTAATTAAACGAAGAGTAGATAGAACAAAACAATCGCCGCCGATCAGAATTGAACGGAGTGATCGGAATCACAATTGACGGCGAGTTGATCGGAATCGGAGAATCGCGACGGCGGAGACGATCGGCGATTGTGTGGAGAATCAGTGTAGATATATGTGTGTATCTTGTGTGTGTGGATTGTAGATTGCACCACCGTCGTAGATGTGTGTGTGTGTGTGTGTTTCAGAGTGGTGTTTTCATCCGTTGAGGAGACACAAAAATCGATGTGAATTGTACTCCTAACTTTTTCTTTTTATTTTTATTGTTATTTAGGAAATAAAAATAATAATAAAATTACTGCTGCTGCGGCCGCTAATCATGCCCATTTATTAGTATTATTATAATGTAACTTGACGACAATACGGTCTATTAATGTATCGATAAATGTAATTCATGTAATTATGCCATTCATTTAATTTCTCGTATCAGAATAATGATGAATTTATTTTCATTTTTTTATATGTGCTCACTAGGGGTTTTCATTTAATAAGATAAGAAATGGTAAGGAATTAAGGTACGAAATTTACATGAAAAAATGAAAGGGAAGATGACGAAACTGTGAGGCTTGCTCCCCTAGTCCCCTTTGTCCAAAATTATGGCCTCGTTCATTCTATTTCTTCCCCCTTGAACAATTAAGATTATAACTAAATTAGAACTGGTCAAGTATAGAATCAATGTACTTCTTGTTAGGGTATGTCATATATGTGTCTTAAATTAATTAAAAGAATATTGCACGGATTTTTGGTCATCATATAATATTAATTTTACTTAATAATTACATTATTTTTTAACAATATTGAAATTCATATTTATATTTGTCAGAAATCGAATACTTACTCATTCGCTTAATGAAACTATTTTAAAACCGGTTACTTAATTTCATGATTAAATTAGAGTCAATTCTTTTAAAATTATTTATAGGATATAATTATAACGGACACTTGTATTTTAAATTAACAAGGATCGATATGATAATTTGCATGAATTGTAATTTTTTAGAGAGCATTACTAAACTTGTATACGATTGTGGTGTTTGAGCTTATATTAATTGTTAGGATTTATGGGTGATAGTTATGAGACAACTTAACTAGATATTTTAAATACTTAATTTTATTAAGTATGAACATACTGTCACAGCCAGAGTATGTCTTTGTAACTGTTTTTGTGTATTGCAAATAAGATTCTAGTACATCTTGGTAGAAGTTCATTTATTTGTTCAAGCCTCAAGAAATATTCAAGATGACAGCAAGAATAAAGATTACTGTCACAGTATTGACAGTAAGGTTACAAGAAAACAGCATGTTGCAAGTCACGACAGTACATTCACTCTGACAGCAACATTGGCGGAAGCCCTCGGACAGCAACTTTACTTTAGCCTGACAGCAAGCTTGGAAATCCTGACAACACCTTCTGCGGAGATTTCTTACTGTCACCAAAAGCGCATTACTGTGACAGCAAGCTTAGCCATCATGATACTGTCATGAAGGGATAACATTTGTATTGGGGTACAACCCAGTCAAACTTGTGACAGTTTGGATGTTCAAGAAACAGGCGTGTTGCAGCATCCCAACACTGCAACAGGTCTACAAGATTACGACCGAAGCTTGAGAGATCACATGACAAATCTCACCAATTCCAGAGTATGACAAATCTACATCTACTGAATTGTGTTAGCTTAATATAGAATGTTTCTAGATTGCTTTGTTCTGTACTGATAAGTTGTTTGTATAGCAATTTAGGAAAGATTCACGGGTAGGTAATTTGTAAGAAGCTGCCACATGAAAATGACAGCAGCTTCACAAGACCCGTGCTGATAGTGATAGGATTAGTCTACTTAGACTATCTCTCAATCCATTCTTTGTAATCACTCGAGATACTGAAGCTCAAGAAAACAAATATTTTCTTGAGGTTGTAGCAACCCATTGCAAAATAAATAAAACATTTATTTTGTGAGAAATACTCGTGTGTTTACTTGTGTTTGCATTCCATAAACTGATAAACGTTAATCTTAGTTTTTGTTATTGAAACTTAGATTGAGATTTATCAGTATTGCATTCAACCCCCCATTCTGCAATAATCAAGGACCAACAACAAGTATCAGAGCAGGCAGATTGTTCTACTAATCTTAGATCATGACAAGTATGCAGAAGTCAAGTAGCATAAAGATTCCAGCTTTTGATAAAGAGAATTACAATGTATGGAAAAGAAAAATCTTACTGTTTATCAAAGCTGCAAATCCTTTATACTTGGGTATCCTCCAAAATGGTCCCTTTGTTCCACGAAAAGATATTGAAGCCTCAACTGTGGATGATGTTCTTGTTCCAGCCTACTGGGTCAACAAATTACCTTCAGAGTTTCTGGAGCCAGAAAAAGAGAAGGTGGCCTTGGATGATTACTTGCAACTCATCTTACTGAATGCTCTCACTTTGGACAAAGCCATGTGTGGGAATGTCATTGGGTGCTCATCAGCCAAGGATATGTGGAACAAGATCGAGCTGCTATGTGAAGGAAGTGAAGAAGTGAAAGACAATCAAAAACAAATTCTTATCTCACAGTATGAAACTTTCATGGCAAAGACAGGAGAAGACCTAACAACAATGTTTGAAAGGTTTAGCAAGCTGCTGACTGAGCTACAGATTCATGGCAAGTACTATGATAGGAAGGAGCTAAATGTTAAATTCTTACTCACACTTCCTGAGCATCTAGAGCACAGAATCACTACCATAAGAGAAGGAAGAAATCTAAACAATGTTTCTCTTGAAACATTATATGGTGTGCTTAAGTCATATGAGCTTGAATTTTTCCAGAAAAGAGCTATACAAGCTGGATCCAGAGGAAAGATGGTTAATATGTCTAGTGCTCTTGTGGCTCATGTGCCAAGAATCACACAACCTATTGAAGGAATTCAAATCACACAACCTGCTCCAGTACCTACTCATAAGATTGAAGAGGTTGTGGATGATGAGGAGAAAGTTGTACTGCAGATAACTGATGTTGAAGATGAAGACTTCTACTATTTAGAAGAAATGGAGAAGATGGATAATCCAACTATGGCTTACATGGCTAAGAAGTTCAAAAACATAAGATTCAAGATAAACAAGCCATTTAAGCCTCAAGGTCAAACATCAAGGTTCAGCAGAGAGAATTCCTCCAAGGTTGAAGGTGGTGCCACAAGAGGTGGTTACAAAACAGGGATGGTGGACAGATCCAAGTTTAGGTGTTACAACTGCAATGAGCTTGGTCATTTTGCTACTGAGTGCATAAGACCAAAGCAGAATCAAAAGATGGAAAAAAGGTCAAGTGGACACTTCAAGAAAGGACAAGGAAAAGCCTATGTGGCTGAGGGAAAATGTTGGGATGATTCTGATGATGAAGAGGAAGAGGAATATGTGAATCTAGCCCTCATGGCTAAGACTGATGAGGTCTCCTCTAGCTCTCCAAGTCAGGTGCCTTCACTTGTCTTACTTGAAATGTCTAAAGAAGTATACAAACAAACTGTCGAGGAATTGAGTGCTGAAATGTTTAATGTTCATACTAGTTTAACTGTAGCAAATGAAGAAATTGATAGGTTAACTAAACTTAATGAAACACTTACTTCTGAGAATGACATGCTTTTGTTAAAGACTAGTCGATTAGAATCTCTAACACAGGAGAATGCCAAACTTAAAAATGAGTTAGACTATCCTAAACAGATTGAGAAGTTTCTAAGGAAAGAAATAAGTGAAAATGAATTCAAGATTAAAGCCTATAGAAACTCATCCAAACAACTTCAGGATTATCATGAGAAACACACAAAGGATCAAAAAGTAGGGATAGGTTTTGAGTATGGTAAAAGACCTGGTAAGGAAACTGTAAGTCAGGATTGTTCAACTGATACTTTTGTCAAACCTCATGTCCTCAAGAAGATCAACAAACCAATTTTCAAACTTTCTGAACTTGAGTTTGATGAGGAAGCCATGCTCATCAAACAACAACTTGATGATGAGGATGAGTGCATTGACAGCACAACAGTTGGTGGAAAAGATACTGTCAAAATCCCCAAGACAACAACTTTCCCAAACAATCTGACACAATGTTCTAAAGATGCTGTCATAAATGGCAAGACAGAAACTTCCAAAGATACTGTCAAGAGAGCTTCAAAGACAGTAACTTCCAAACCCACTGTCAAGACAGAAGGTGTGAAAGGTACTGTCAAGGAAAGCTCGACAGCAACTTCAGAACATCCTGTTGACACAGTTACCTACAAGTCTAGAAACAGAAATGGTAAGTTAGGAAATGGTAATGCTAATGCTGGTAATGCTCCTAGAAAACTATGCAATAATTGTGGCTCTTCACATCACTTAACTCATGTTTTTAAGAAACCAAAAGAGGTCAAGAACAATGTTACCATGATAGATGGTAACGTACACAGGACCCCCATTATGCATAGATCTATGGTAGTTTGCAATAACATTGACTGTATGCCTTGTAAATTAACTGTCATGAGTACATGTTTCAATTTACCTATTTCATCTACTGAACAATGTCTCTATATGCAAACTGTTGAGACTTCTGAGCCTACTGGAAACAGTAAGAAGGCTACATCCACTAAGAAGAAGACCAAGTCTAATTCTAAAGAAAAGTGGGTAAAGAAAGGAGTCCAACAGAAGATTCCTGATGTGATGATTAAAGTTGAAAATGTTGATTACTCTTGTGATACTGAAGTAGCAGGACCCAACAAGGATTGGGTACCATATGTCTCTTAAATACAATTTGTTTTGCGGGGCAAGAATAAGGAGCAAGTCATATGGATCATTGACAGTGGCTGCTCAAGACACATGACTGGTGATAAAGCCCTACTATCACAATTTGTAGAGAAAGCTGACCCAATCATAACCTTTGGAGACAACAGCAAGGGTTACACAGTGGGATATGGCTGTTTGGAAATTGGGAATGTTTTCATTAATGATATTGCACTTGTTGATGGATTGAAGCACAACATGCTCAGTGTCAGCCAATTCAGTGACAGGGGATTCAAGGTTGATTTTGACATGATGGTGTGCAATATCTATCACAAGAAGGATGGAAGCCTCTCTATGAAAGGGCTAAGAAAAGGAAGCATGTTTGTTGCTGACCTAAGCTCAACAAAGAAGGACAAGATTTACTGTTTCTATAGTAAAGCTACTGTTGGTGACTGTATGCTTTGGCACAGGAAACTCTCTCACCTCAACTTCAAGACAATGAATATGTTGATGATATCATCTTTGGTTCATCAAATGAGAAGCTGTGTGAGAAGTTTTCATCTCTAATGAGAAACAAATATGAGATGAGCATGATGTGTCATTCTTCCTTGGGTTACAAGTTCTTCAGAAAGATGATGGTATCTTCATTTGTCAAGCAAAGTATGTCAAGGAACTTGTAAAGCATAATGTAACATAAGATGTAAAAGAGATAACTACAACTCAACAAAGGACAAGACAGACAATAGTATTAACAGAAGCACAGGAATCCAGAATCAAAGAAGAAAAGGTAAACTCAAAAAATCAAAATACGTTATGTATTCTTGAAGTCCGTAAACAGGTCACGGAAAGAAGTTCATGAAGATGTTCAAGCCTTAGTGACAGCAAAAGAAACAAGACTTGCAAGACGACAGAAGTATGTGAATGATTTAGGGTTAAGTACCACGGGATTCCAGTGATTTAATCGAAGCAACCAGAACGACAAAGGACTTATCAGCAGCACTGAAATGAAGACATAAAAGAAGAATTGATCAAGTGTTATTCATATGTGAACCAGACCAGTTGCACTAGGTGACAACACTAAAAAGATCAAGTTGTTTTATCGTCTCAGAAGAAATTGATACAGTCTAAAACTAAAACACCCAGGAGCTCAGGAGTAATTACTAAAGGACAAAAGACAAGAAAAAGAATTCGATAGTTTTTCAATTGTGAAAACTATCGAATGATGTTAAAGGTTATACTATTTAAAACAAAGTAAATCAATTTGGCACTCGATAGTTTTGATTTAAAAACTATCGAATGGTAAATTGATTTAAACCATTCGATGGTTTTTAAATAGGGAGCAGGTGAAAAGTTTGTTTTGTTTTGTATGGTTGATGAAGATCCAACGACCAAGATTGTTTCTAGTTTTGGTTCGATGGTTTTCAAAAACAAAAGTCTACAATTACAACAGAGGAAGAGTGTCTTCTTCAGTCGGAGTTTTTTCACACAGAAGCAATAACTGAGAGAGAGATCAAGCCAGAGAGAAAATACCAGAGAAATTAATTCTGCTTGAAATCTATCAAAGTTTTGATTGTGTATAACTTAGAACTCATTGAAGCTAATCTACAGATTAGAAATTGTAGCACCCCTCGAGGTTTATATTTATAAAAAGATATATTCCCCGAAACTTGGTTTGGTTTGGTGCGTTTGATTTCGTTATAGAACTGAATGAATTATCCGCGAACGAAATTAAATTATTTGTGAGTATCGTATTCAACCCCCCTTCTACGATACTTTGGACCTAACAATTGGTATCAGAGCTACTTGATTGACGTACAAATCAGATCCGGTGAATGAGACCAAAATCAAACGTAGCGTGAACATTCGAAGCAAATTTTTTAACTTTCAAAAATTTTCATTTAATTGGAATTTCTTGAATTTTAAACAATTTGAAATTTTCAGAAACCATGAGTGCTCCAAAGACAACCGCTGGTATTAAAGTTCCCCCGTTTACTAGAGATGATTTCAGTTTGTGGAAGATGAAGATGCTGTTATTTATCAAGGCATCTAATCCGTTGTATATTGGCATATTAGAGAACGGACCGTTTGTACCAATGAAACCAGTTAGTGAATCTACAGCTCCTGATGGTAGCAAGATTCCTCCAGGCACCCAACCTAAGGATATTACTGAGTATACAGATTCTGACAAAGAACTGATTCGATTGGACACCGGTTTAATGTTGATATTGGTGGACTCCGCGGACAAGGAAATGAGCTATCAGTTGATGAACTGTACAAGCGGGAAACATATGTGGGATACCATTAACTTGATAATGGAAGGAACTGAAGACGTGCAGGAAAACAGATTGGACATCCTGACTTCTCAATACGAAGCGTTTAGATCTCTGCTAGGAGAAAGTATAACTCAGGTCTTTGAGAAATATACTAAGCTCCTAAATGAATTGGCAATGAAAGGAAAGACCTATCCACTGAGAGAATGAAACAGGAAGTTCATGATGACGCTGCCCCATCATGTAGAACACAAGTCATCATCCATAAGGGAAAGAATTGACTTCACAAAGATGTCATTAGAGATGATCTATGGCAAGTTGAAGACCTATGAGATGGGACAGGAACAGAGAGTGATAATCTACGGATCAGGGACAGTGGACAGCAAGTACAATGCACTTGTGAGATCAGCAGCACTTGTAGTGGATGAACCAATAACTTCTGAGATTCAGGTTCAAACCCCTAGAGCTGGAAAGGAGGTTATAATAGAAGCAGAAATGGATTCTGTGAATCTGGGTGTTGATGAAAGTGATTACTACACCCTAGAAGAGCTTGAGCAAATGTAAGACAAAACAATGGCGTACTTAGCTGCAAAGTTTAGTCATATTCGTTTCAAGAGAAACCCTAAGTACAAGTTCAAGGGCTCAACCAACAGATTCCAGAAGAGCAATTATACACCTAGTACAGGCTTTAAGGGAGGCTACAAGACTGGCATGATTGATAGAAGCAAATCAAGATGCTACAACTGCAATAAGTTAGGGCATTTCGCCACTGAATGCCGGAAGTCTCGTCAAGCAAGAGACATGAAAGATGTCTATGGAAAGAAAGACTCATATGAGGATTTGAAGAAGGAGAATGCCAAGCTTAAACAACAACTGGAGGCATTTTCTGGAAAGCAGAAAGGGAAAGCTTATATAGCAGAGGGAAAGCACTGGGATGATACTGATTCGGATGAAGAGGAAGAGTATGTCAATGTTGCCCTAATGGCTGACTCTTCAGAGGAATCACCACAATCATCTCAGGTACCTATCTTAACTACAATTGATATGCCTAACTCTGAGTACAAGAAAACTGTGCAAGATCTTAGTGTAGAATTGTTTAATGTACACACAAGCATGCTAGCATCAGAAATGGAAAATGCTAAACTAGTTCTTAAGATTAAAAATTTAGAATCTAAAAATGAAGAACTAGAGTTTGTAGCTGTCACATTAGAAGATCATAAGCAAAAGAATGCGTACTTAGAGAACAAGGTCAAGTGTAATGATGAGATAGAGACTATCCTCAGGAAGCAGATTTCAGATCTAGATTTGAAGCTGAATGCTTTTAAGAATTCCGCCCTGATTGCTAAGGAGATCATTGATACTCAGACCCAGGGTAATAAAACTGCTATAGGACTTGACTATTCCAAAAAGGCTGGGAAAAGGACTATGGAATTTCCTGTGACATCTTTTGTTGTCAAGAAGGATATTCCATATATTCTTAAGAATGTGGTCAGTCCAGTCTTTGTCAAGCCCTTCTCAGAACCTTTTAATGAGGATGACCTTTACATAGCACAAGAATTGCTTGAGGAGGATTTATTGAAGGAAAAAGAGGTAAAGACTAAGTTGCCTAGGAAATCAGTAAAAACTGTTAGATATAATTGCTGACGTTTGTTCATCAGTGTTTAAGTACCAGGTACATATCAGAGTTTATCTAGAAGCCGGTCAGAGTTTGATAAAGTCTGACTGGGTGAAGAGTTCACATTGAAGCCAGTCAGAGTTTGTAAAAGACTGACGTGGTGATAGTTGACTTAGCTGTCGGTGCAAAGATAAAGATTCTAGAAGCAATATATTCTGAAGATGGAAAGAAGCAGAATATATTGATACAGCTAAGGAAATGGAATAGAAGACTGAAGCAATCCTTGATTGATATGAATTGTATAGCTAACTTATAGGAATATCAATTAGAGATGGATTGTAAGTAGCTGTGTACTATATAAACACAGATAGGTTATCCCTAGAAGGGACGCGATTATTGAATATATTATTCTTGTAACCTAGTAGCTCTTTGTGATTCATTAACATCACTAAGAGAGAAACTGTTAATATAATTACAGTTTGTTGATTTAATAAAAAGTGTTCTTGATTGTTATTCTCATACATACTTGATTATATATTGTGTATTCGGCCTAACAATTGGTATCAGAGCCAAGGCTGTTTAATATATACAGTTTTACGATTCAAACACAGTAATAATCATGTCTGAAGAAAATCAAACTGCTCCCAAGGCTGAACAGGTTAAGCCAAATTCTGTGAGTCGATATGAAACAATCAGGGTTCCAATTCTCAGACCAGTAGAGTATCCAATTTGGAAGGTGAAGATGACCATGTTTCTGGAGGCTACAGATCCAGAATATCTTGACAGAATTTATGATGGTCCTCATAATCCAACCAAACTAGCCCCTGTTGTTGATGGTCAAGAACAAAAGACTGTTCCAAAGGAAAAGAAAGATATGACTCCTGAGGACATCTCATCAATTGCAAAAGATGCAAAGGTTAGACATCTTCTCCACAGTGCTTTAGATAATGTTATGTCTAACAGAGTAATTAGCTACAAGATTGCCAAAGAGATATGGGATGCTCTAGAAGTCAGATGCCAAGGAACAGGTGCTATCAAGAAGAATAGGAGGACCATACTAACTCAGGAGTATGAGCACTTTGATTCAAGACCTAATGAAACCTTGACTGAGACTTATGACAGATTTTGCAAACTATTGAATGATTTGTCTCTGGTTGATAAAGAATATGAGCTTGAAGAGTCTAATCTCAAGTTTCTGTTATCTCTACCTGAAAAGTGGGATTTAAAGACAACCACAATAAGAGATAATTATGAGCTTGCTGATACAGATCTTGATGAAATCTATGGGTTGTTGAAAACTCATGAACTGGAGATAGAACAAAGGAATAGAAGATTAAGCAAGAAGACAAAATCTGTTGCTCTCAAAGTTGAGGAGAAGCCCATTAAGAAGGAATCATCAAGGAAGAAAGCCAAGGGAAAGGCTTTAGTCATTAAATCTGAAAGTGAGTCATCAAACTTTGATGATGACTCAAACTCTGATGAAGCTTCTGAATCTGAGGATGATGAAGAACAGATGATGCAAATGGCTGCATTGATGGTGAAGACCTTCAAGAAGATGGGATTCAAGAACTTCAAGAAAGGAAAGAGATTCTCAAGGAAAGATTCAAATTCTGAAAGGAAAAATTTTAGAAAGTCTGATGGAAGGGAGACCAAGTCTGACAAGAAGGATAAATCTGAAATCCAGTGCTACAAGTGTAAGGAGATGGGTCACTATGCTCCAGAGTGCAAGAAAGGCAAAACTGAGAAAGCACTCATCTCTAAAGGCAAAGACTGGGCAGATACTTCAGACTCTGATGATGGAGTAAATTATGCTCTTATGGCAACTGTCAGAGATGAGACTGAATCATCTGAAAATAAGGTACCCCTAACTGCTTATGATACTGATAATATATCTGAGTTAAGAGTATATCTGAAAAGCGTACATGTTAGTTATAGGGATCAGACTTTAGAGAATGAGAGAATTAAATCTGAGAATCTTAGTCTTAAAGATAGAAACAAGTTTCTTGAAGGAGAACTTGAAAATATGAAGCAGATTCAAAAAGAAAGAGATGATGCTGTTTATGTTGAACAGGAGTTGCTCAAAAGATATAAGCAATTAGAATCTGATCTAGAAAAAGAAAGAAAAATAATCAAGACTTGGACAGACTCTGGAAGAGACATTCATCAAGTGTTTCAGACAGATTCTGTAGGTTTAGGCTATTGTGAAAATGATGAACTAAGGTTTAAAGACAAGGTTAAGGTTAAACCACAACTTAAACCTGTGATATTTGTTCCAGAGTCCACTAAGTTAAAATCTGTTGTAGTAAGAGAAGCTGATATGGAATCAAATGAAGCCTGTGAAAGACAGGAAAATATTATAACAGAAAAACTTATGGAAAGAGAAGCTGTTAGAAAACCAGTAAAAGTCTGTGAAAAATAGGTTAATGTTGGTTTAATGACAGGAAAACAATTCAATCATAAGCTAAAAGAGGTAAAATCTGTCATGAAACCAAAAGGGTCCAAGAAGAATAGGAATGGAAAGATAGGCATAAATAATAGAAATAATCACTTGCCTACTGCTGGTGCTCCAAGGAAAACATGTTATAATTGTGGTAGTTCTAATCATCTTGCTAATTACTGCACAAAGAATAAAAATATCAATTCTTTACCTTCTACATCAGGAGAAAAGAATGATTATGTAAGGGTGAAACCACAGACTTTATGCACACACTGTGGGAGCACTTGGCATTCTATTTATACTTGTAAGAGTTATCATGCTATTTATCACAATTATTATGAGCTAAAACCCAATCTGGAGTGGATTAGAGCAAACTCTGCAAGTGTAAAGTCTGACAATGTTAGTTTAAACTCTGTTGATAGTCATTCCGCTGCAAAAGCTAACACTGTTAAGAAAGCCAAAGGATCCAAGCAAGTCTGGGTCCTTAAAACTAACACTTAGTGTTTGTTTGTGATTGCAGGGCATAAAAGAGAGCACCCTTATCTTGGACAGTGGATGCTCAGGACACATGACTGGAAATAAAGCCCTGCTATCAGATTTTGAGGAGAAGGCTGACCCAAAGGTTTCCTATGGAGATGGCAACATAGGACACACTCTGGGATATGGCAATATTAATCTTGGAAGTGTCATCATCACACATGTAACTCTAGTCTCAGGACTCAAGCATAATCTGCTATCTGTGAGTCAAATCTGTGATAGAGGAAACCATGTAGATTTTCATACTGAATACTGTGAAGTTATCAGTAAATCTACTGGAAGAGTTGTTCTAGTTGGACACAGGCACAACAACATTTATGAAGCAAGTTTGGTAACAAACTCTGATGGAAAAACAGTGTGTCTGACTGCAAGAATGTCAAATGAAGAGAGTTGGCACTGGCATAAGAAGCTCTCTCATCTAAACTTGAACAACATCAATGAACTTATACGAAAAGATCTTGTAAGGGGACTTCCAAAGTCAATACTAAGCTTAGATGGTCTGTGTGATTCTTGTCAAAAGGCCAAGCAAAGGAAGTCATCTTTCAAGAGCAAATCTGAATCTTCAGTAGTGGAACCTTATCATCTTCTACATGTTGATCTCTTTGGACCAGTGAATGTGATGTCTATGGGCAGAAAGAAATATGCTCTAGTAATTGTTGATGAATATACTAGATATACATGGGTGTATTTCTTATCAAAGAAGGATGAAACTGCTCAAACTCTGATGGATCATGTAAACCTACTGGACAAAGGATCACAGCACAAAGTGAAAATTATAAGAAGTGATAATGGAACTGAATTCAGAAATTCAATCATGGAAGCTTTCTGTAAGGAAAGAGGAGTGAAGCAAGAGTTTTCTGCACCTGGAACTCCACAGCAGAATGGTGTAGTTGAAAGAAAGAACAGAACTCTAATCGAAGCTGCCAGAACAATGCTTGATGAAGCAAAGTTACCAACCTATTTCTGGGCAGAAGCTGTTCAAACTGCTTGTTTTACTCAGAATGCTACACTGATCAACAAGCATGGAAAAACACCATATGAGATGGTGAAAAATAAGAAGCCAAATTTGAAATATTTTCATATATTTGGATGTAAATGCTTTGTGTTGAAGACTCATCCTGAACAGTTGACCAAGTTCGAGTTAAAAGCTGATGAAGGAATCTTTGTTGGTTATCCATTGTCAACAAAAGCATTCAGAGTCTACAATCTGAGAACTAAAGTGATCATGGAATCCATACATGTGTCATTTGATGACAAGAAAATAACTGGACTTGATGACATAGATGGATATGATCAACTGCGCTTTGAAAATGAAAGTTTATTTTCTGATGATGCAAACTCTGATGAAGCAGTACCGACAAACTCTGATGAAGCGGTTCTGATACACTCTGACGAAGCATACTCTGAAGCTCTACTGATAAATACTGGAGAAGCTGGAAATTCTCAAATTGAACAAAATAGAGAATCAGTTGAGGGGGAGCGTGAAGAAGCTCAACAAGACACAGAAAATGAGTCAGTTGAGGAAACTGATTCAAACTCTGACAGTTCAAACTCTGAGTCATCCAATTCAGGGGGAGCCTCAGATGCTGCAGAAAGTCAACATATGAATCAGGAGAGCATGGATCAAGGGGGAGGATCCAATAATGATGCAAGAAACCACTTACCAACAGCAAGAAAGTGGACACAGGCACACACACCTGATCTCATAATTGGAGATCCTGATGCTAGTGTGAGAACTAGAAGTGCAACAAATAATGAGTGTCTGTATCATGCTTTCTTGTCTCAAACAGAACCAAAGAAGGTGGAGGAAGCTCTTCAAGATGCTAATTGGATTACAGCAATGCAAGAAGAGTTAAATGAATTTGAAAGAAATGAAGTCTGGACACTTGTACCTAGACCAAAGAATAGATCAATAGTAGGTACAAAGTGGGTTTTCAGAAACAAGACTGACAGTGAAGGTGTGATTACAAGAAACAAGGCTAGACTTGTGGCTAAAGGTTATTCACAACAGGAAGGAATTGACTATGATGAAACCTTTGCTCCAGTTGCAAGATTGGAGGCCATAAGAATTTTTCTGGCCTATGCTGCACACAAGAAGTTTAAAGTCTTTCAGATGGATGTGAAAAGTGCTTTTCTCAATGGGAAACTTGAAGAAGAAGTATTTGTTGAACAACCACCAGGATTTGTAGATCCTAAACATCCAGATTATGTCTACAGGCTTGACAAGGCATTATATGGACTAAAGCAAGCACCAAGAGCATGGTATGAAACTCTTGCTCAATTTCTTTTAGAAAGTGGGTTCACAAGAGGTACAATTGATAAAACCTTGTTTTATTTCAATTCTGGTGATGATTTGATTTTAGTTCAAATTTATGTAGATGATATTATCTTTGGATCTACTAATGACAAACTTTGTAAGAAGTTTGCAAAGCTTATGCAATCCAGGTATCAAATGAGCATGATGGGAGAGCTTAGTTATTTTCTAGGCTTACAGGTCAAGCAAACAGATGATGGTATTTTTATCAATCAAGCAAAATATACCAGAAATCTTCTCAAGAAATTTGGTATGCTTGATAGTTCATCTGCTACAACTCCCATGGCTACAGCAACAAAGCTAGACAAAGACACAGGAGCCTCAGTAGATATGACAAACTACAGAGGAATGATAGGGTCTTTACTATATCTTACTGCAAGTAGACCTGATATCATGTATGCAACATGTCTTTGTGCAAAATTTCAAGCAGATCCTAGAGAGCCTCATCTAACAGCTGTAAAAAGGATTTTCAAATATCTCAAAGGAACCATAACCTTGGGTTTGTGGTATCCTAGAGAATCAGAGTTTAAGCTAATTGGTTACTCTGATGCAGATTTTGCAGGCTGTAAGATAGACAGAAAAAGTACAAGTGGAAGCTGTCAATTTTTAGGTGACAGATTGGTTTCTTGGTATAGCAAGAAACAAAAGTCAATTTCCACATCCACTGCAGAAGCAGAGTATATAGCTGCTGGTAGCTGTTGTGCACAGATTCTGTGGATGAAGAATCAGTTGCTGGATTATGGTTTGAGGTACTCTAAAATACCTATTTTCTGTGATAACCAAAGTGCTATTGCTATGACAGGTAATCCAGTACAGCACTCCATGACAAAGCACATCAGCATAAGGTATCATTTTATCAGAGAACATGTGGAAGAAGGAAACATTGAGCTTCATTTTGTGTCTACAGACCAACAACTTGCAGATATCTTCACCAAACCTTTGAGTGAAGCTACTTTTACAAGATTGGTAAATGAACTTGGAATGATCTCTGGTTCTGACTAGAGATACGGGTTAGACTCAAAAACTATACATGTTTGATTTTTTTGCTCATGATTCCTTGCATGTATTAACTGTTATGAGTACCAGTGTCATAAACTCTGAACGTAAACTCTGATGCTAAACTCTGTTAGTCATAAAGTGTTGGTCATACTCTGATAGTTACAGTCTAATGCTATACTCTGATTGTAATTTTGTCTGAAACATATGGACCAATGAAGAAATTTGTATGAAGCATAATTCTCAGTAAGTAATTATGAATCCTTAAGAGTTGTATAGATTCTGATCTCAAATATGTGCAGTAAGTTAACACAGCATGATACTGTCTCTATATTTATAGCATCTCTTAGTTTATTGATCCTATACACTGAGTCTGTTTTAGCTGTTTGCATTTTCTCTCATAAATTAATTGTATTAACTGATGGAAAGTCTAAACTCTGATTATTAATTGCAAATAATTCACCCTCAAATCAAAAGATGCCAAACAGAGCACAAATTCCTTTGAGATCATGTTGTGCCTAGGAAGATCCAGGAACTTATTGTATGAAATAAGGGCTAAAATCTTTGATTTTTGGTGACTAGTGCCAACCACTGATTACTGGAAAATTAATAAAAATATATATATATATATATATATATATAAATAAAAATATATCTATAAAGGGGGTGAAAAATAAAAGATATATCCAAATGAAAGGATATTAGTATTACAGAGTTTAGATATAAAAAATCAGATTTTATGTTTTACATGAGAGTTTAGGCAACCAGTTTTTACTACTTTAGTTTGTGGATTTTATGCACTTTGAGATGATTTAAATATTGATTTCGGTAAACTCTGCTATTGCACACACAATTCTGCACACCTGTACAGTTTGAGAAAAGAGTTTATTGACAAAGAAGGATAAATGGTAAACACTGATGTATTGTGTGAAATATGCCGAGGTAATTTAATTTTAATCTCTGATGATTAAAATAAATTTTATTGGTTTCAGACATTTTATAATTTTGAGATTAGACATTTGTTTAGAAATTCGAAAGAGTATGAGTACAAACGGTTCATTTTTGTATTAAACAGAGGAGAGAGAAGTTGCGTGTTTTGAACAGTGTGAAAAGCGGTAATTATGGTTATTTTTACTGCGCGTGTGTATTGGAAGTTGTTACATACAGCTGTCAGCGAATACATGTTTGACATCTGTCCCACTCACACATTTTTCAAAGATGCCTGCTGTGTGTAGTAATGATTAAAACGATTGGGTTTTAATTTTCACTGCTATTATTTAAATTTACTACACATAAACGGTTCATTCTTTTCCATACCTCAACTTTTCATAAGCTTTTACTCACACACATTGTCTCAAACACTTTCACTACATACACTATAATCTATTCTCTGTTTGTTTTCTTCTAAACTGTTCTAATGGCTACAACAATGTTTACTGCTTCTGGGTTAGAATTTGTTCCTAACAACTACTCAGCTCCTTTAGCAAATGAGAACGCACCGGAGGCGTTTCATTTGATTCAGAGTTTCTTGTCAAACTCTGATATCGGCACTGCTCTCACCGCACCCTCGAAGCTGTCTGCAACTCAAATTCGGACTTTTTGGCAGACAGGTACTTATGATAATGGAGGAGAGACTGGTTCTCCATCTATCATTTTTGAGTTTCAAGGAGATGAATTTACTGTTACTCCTACTACTGTTCGCGATGCTTTGGGTCTTGAAGATTTCAATGCATTCACAATCTCTGTTGGAGATTTTGAGTTAGTCAGAATGATGAGGGAGATAGGCTACTCTGGACCTTTGACAAAGATAGGTCAACTCAAAAGACCACTTTTGCGCAAGGAATGGAGTTTCTTTTTCGATTGCATTACTCAGGCCTTTGGAAAGAAGTGCACCAATTGGGATGCAATTCCCACGGATAGTCTACAAATCGGGTATTCTCTTCTCTATGGCAGTCATTTTGATGTTGTTAATATTCAATTTTTGCTGTCCTAATGTTGAGATCTTAGAGGATGATGTTATCCTCTCATTTAAACTGCATAAACGTATATTCTCTGATCTCACTAACAAGGATAACAAGAAAGGAGATGTTGGTGTGTTAATGTTGCCTGAATCTGTGCAACAATTCCTAGTCAACCTACAACAACAACAACTGATAAACACTGAAGCTGGACCTTCTGTGTCTCAACCACAGAGGTCAAAGAAATCTAAAGTGAGGGCTGTTAAGTCTGTCAGGATAAACACTGAAGCTGGGGCATCAAATGCTGATAATATGCCTCAGAAAAGAAGAATGAAGAAAAGAAGAGCAAATAGGGCAAAGTCTGATGCTATTGATGAAGAGACTGAAACTGATGAAGAAACTCTTCATCAGAGAAAAAGAAGATTGGTAGCAGCACATTTGTTTGGTGCTGAGAATATCTCTTCAACTGTTGTTGATGATCTTGAGATTCCAAATGATGATGCTGTTCCTGAGGATAGAGTTTTTATGGAGACTGTTCTTCAAGATGAAGCTCCTACATCAAACACTGATGATGTAGTTGAGGAAGCTGCACATGAAGATGCAGATGAAGCTCCTGAAATTCTTGTTCAGGAGGCTACAGAAAATATTGAGGCTGAGATTTTTGAGCCACAAGGATTTGATATGGATGTTGAAGCACACAACTCTGTACACTCTGACCATCTTGAAGATTTTGATGAAACAGAGGGTGTGGAAGCTGATCATGCCACGGTTGTTCTTGAAGAATCTATGGCTACTCACACAGAGATTCTCTCTGTTACTCACCAGGTCATTGAAAAGGGTGAGGAAGTTGATCAGATCTTAAATACTGATGCTCCTGAGAATATTGCTCCTACTAAAGAAGCTGTTGCTTCAAATTCTGATGTTGCTGACAAGGATGCAACAGAACATGTTCACATAGAAGTAGAGTTTGTTACAAACTCTGAGATTCCAGAACCTGATGCTGAGAATATTCCTGCAGAGAATACAGCAGAGAATGATAATGATAATGATAGTTCTGATCATTCCCAAGAGGAGTTATTTGGTAGTCAAGTAAACTCTGATGAGCTAAGAGAGGTCAATCGAGCTACGGCTGAGCATTTTCAAGATATGTACTACAATAGATGGGCTGCTGCAGATTGTATCTTTTCAGCACAGAGGGCTGCTGATTTTCTTGGTGATTCTGTGAAGACGATTTCAACTCCTAATATTCTTACAAGTCTGAAGGCTACTGTGATTCAAATTAAATCTCTCCACAACAGATTTGATGAGTCTCATAAGGAAGTCACTGCTTTGAGGAATGAAGTTGGTCTGCGAGATCTCACTCTGAAGAATGATAGAACTTATTACAATTCCATGTTCAAGAAGCAAGCTAAGGACTCTGATGACATTCAGAAGAGGCTTGGGAAAGTTGAGGATAACCAGACTGTTATGTCTGCCCAACTGACTTCGATTTCTAATGCAATTGAGTTGTTGACATCAGTCCTACTTTCTGATGATGTCAAAAAGGGGGAGAGTGTACCAAGTGACAAATGCAAAGACACTCAAACTCTGAGACGGAGGGATGATGGTAATGATGGTGGAAACAAGGGAGATGGAAAGAGCTTAATATTAAATGCTGATAGCAGACTACTTTCAAGAAGATCAAACTCTGATAAAAGATCAAACTCTGGAAAGGGACATGCAAACTCTGCCAGTGGTTCAAGATTCAAAAGTTTGATAATCTCTGATAAGCCTACTAAAGATGAGGAAATTGCTGCCAAGGTGTTTATGGCAGAACATGGAAAAGATGTTACAATTGAAGATATCCAAGCTGAAGAGCAAATGCTTGCTGAGGAACACAGGAAGAATCTTGAAACTGGAATCTACAAGAAGAAGGAAATCAAGGCTCCTAGAAAGAAAGAAAAAGGAATTGTTATCAAAGAGAATGTAAACTCTGATCAGAGTTTACAGTACTCAAGGAGGCCTGTGATTAAAAATGCTGACAAAGGAAAAGGTAAACTGGTAGAAGAAGAACAGTTACCTAAGAAGATTTATTCAACCTCTGACATTGCTCAAGTTGAAACAAGATTAGCTAAATCAACCTCTGACGCTGCTCAAGTTGATGTTTCTACTAAAGTTATGACAACCTCTGACGTTGCTCAAGTTGTACAGAAATCTACACAACTTCCAGGATTCAGCAAACCTAAAATTCTTGAAGAATTAAAGCTTGAAGCTGTGAATTTCTCAGAAACCAGAACTGTATTGGGAAAATAAGCTTTTGATAAATCTGGACTGGGATCACACAGAGAGAGAAGAACAAATAACAGATCTCAAGATAACATTTCACTGGCAGAACCTGGTATTGGGGTTACACAAGAAAACCTTGATAAGTTAGAATCTGTTCAGTTGATTTTTCACAAAGTATTGAAGAAGCAGTTTTTGTTATACTTCATGAGTGATGGAAGAGTTTATAAAGTTGGAGAATCTGATGTTCATCTCAAATCATGGGAAGAACTGGAATATGTACTTTATCTTCTAAAAGTCAAAAACAGACATACTCATGATGTTGCTCAAGTTTTGAGAGAAAAGATGCTGAGATCTAAAGCTATGCTTGGAGGAGGAGTCTCAAGTGTTTATATTCCAAAGTATAGGGATCATACTGGAAAGTTAGTGGAGATGAAGAGAAACAGTGCTAGATTTAGAACAGCACTTGGAACAAAAGTTTTAGAATTCAACCTAGAGTCAGACAAAGCTCATTACATTCGTCTAGGAAATGATATGAGAAGAAACAACATATATTCTCTAAGAGCTGCTATCTACCAAATGGGGGAGAGTGATTCAGAACTTAAAGAGCTAAAAGAGATTATGATGAATGAGCTAGAGAAGGCTGAAAGAAGACTGCTGATTGATTATCTCAGAACAGTACCTGATATTGAAGAAGTCAAGTAAAGTCTGACTGTAAGTTTTTATGTTTTCTGTTCTAAGTTAAATTTAAACTCTGTTTTAAAATTAAACTCTGTTATATTTTAAACACTGCATTTGTTATATGTTTTGACATCATCAATTATCTTTTTAACTTGTACATTTTTATTATGCACAAGTTGGGGGAGATTGTTAGATATAATTGCTGACGTTTGTTCATCAGTGTTTAAGTACCAGGTACATATCAGAGTTTATCTAGAAGCCGGTCAGAGTTTGATAAAGTCTGACTGGGTGAAGAGTTCACATTGAAGCCAGTCAGAGTTTGTAAAAGACTGACGTGGTGATAGTTGACTTAGCTGTTGGTGCAAAGATAAAGATTCTAGAAGCAATATATTCTGAAGATGGAAAGAAGCAGAATATATTGATACAGCTAAGGAAACGGAATAGAAGACTGAAGCAATCCTTGATTGATATGAATTGTATAGCTAACTTATAGGAATATCAATTAGAGATGGATTGTAAGTAGCTGTGTACTATATAAACACAGATAGGTTATCCCTAGAAGGGACGCGATTATTGAATATATTATTCTTGTAACCTAGTAGCTCTTTGTGATTCATTAACATCACTAAGAGAGAAACTGTTAATATAATTACAGTTTGTTGATTTAATAAAAAGTGTTCTTGATTGTTATTCTCATACATACTTGATTATATATTGTGTATTCGGCCTAACAAAAACTGTTATACCTAAAACTGAAGTAGGTGACTTAGTTAGTAATGCTAAAAAGAACAGGAATGGGAAGAAGAAGATTGTTAATCAGAAAATGGTTCCATATTCTCCCATTGCATCTAGGAAGTTGTGCGCTATTTGTAATTCTGCTGGACACCTTACACATGCATGTAAAAAGGTTAAAGTAGAAACTGCTAATACTTCTGAAATGCATAACATGTCTGACATGCCTGATCTTCATGAACCCTGTGGAAAGAAAGAGTGTTTGCTATGTAAGTACAACATCATGCATGCTTATTTTAAGTTGATGAATGATAGTAGCAATAGCACTGTTAATGTTAGATCCACAGATACTATGAATTTCAAACAGGGTAAGACTAAATTGAATGTTACTCCTGTTAAATCATCTAAACCTTCAGGACCCAAACAATTTTGGGTACCAAAGTCCGCTTAATCAATCTGTGATTGCAGGGTAAGGTTAAAAGCTCAAAGGTTGTGTGGATTCTGGATAGTGGATGTTCTAGACACATGACAGGTGAAGAGTCCCTGCTTACAGAGGTGGTTAAGAAGACCGACCCGATTGTAACCTTTGGAGATGACATCAAAGGATTCACTACGGGATATGGTAAATTGAAAGCTGGAAATGTCATCATTGAATACATCTCTCTTGTTGAAGTATTAAAGCACAATCTTCTAAGTATCAGTCAGTTCTGTGATAAAGGCTACAATGTAGATTTCAGAAAGGACAAGTGCTTGATCACCAACAGGAAGGATGAGAAGCTTACTCTACTGGGAGTGAGAAAAGGGAATTTGTTTATAGTTGACTTAAGTTCTACCAGTGAAGGAGAAGTTACATGTTTCTATGCAAAGGCATCTTTAGAACAAAGTTGGCTATGGCACAACAAACTCTCACACTTGAACTTCAAAACTATGAACTCTTTGGTAAAGAGAGAGTTAGTGAGAGGGTTGCCCCTGATGGAATTCAATCAGGAGGGACTATGTGAAGCATGTGAAAAAGGGAAGTCGAAGAAAGCATCACATGGAAGCAAAGGAATGACAAGCATTACTGAACCATTATAACTGATTCATATGGATTTATTTGGTCCAGTCAATGTTATGTCACTTTCAAGAAAAAAATATGCATTGGTGATGGTGGATGACTACTCCAAGTACACGTGGGTGTTGTTCATACAATCAAAGGATGAAGCAACACAACTAATCATTGATCACATCAAGAAGATAGAAGTGGAAGCTAAGCTACCTGTGCGGACAATCAGATCAGACAATGGAACTGAATTCAAGAATGCAGTTCTTAATGATTTCTGCTCAGAGAAAGGAATTTCAAGACAGTTTTCAGCACCAAGAACTCCTCAACAGAATGGAGTAGTGGAAAGGAAGAACAGGACCTTGGTTGAAGCAGCAAGGACAATGTTGAGTGAATCAAAACTTCCCACTTACTTTTGGGCTGAAGCAGTGAATACAGCTTGCTACACTCAGAATCGAACCCTGATCAACAAAGATCATGAAAAGACTCCGTATGAGTTAATGGCCAACAAGAAACCAACACTGAAGTACTTTCATGTGTTTGGTGCAAAGTGCTTTGTACTTAAAGATGGAGAACATCTTGGCAAGTTTGATGCCAAAGCAGATGAAGGCATTTTTCTGGGCTATTCTCTGGAATCTAAGGCTTTCAGGGTATATGTGATTGAAGACAAGAAGGTGTTGGAAAGCTTTAATGTAACATTTGAAGACACCAAAAGACCAGGCCTGCAAACTAGAGAGAACTCTGAATCCTTGATATTTGAAAATCTATCAGGAGATCTCTCTGACAATGAAGAAGTACCTGAAGTTGTTACAGTTATTAATAATAATCATAATGATAATGATTCTGGACAAAGTGGTGACCAAAGTGAAGATCCTCAAAATTCTACAGGATCCACTAGTCAGTTTTCAGAATCAACAGATCAAACCGTCAGCAACTCAGGGGGAACAGGAGAAGGATCAACTAGTCATACTCCACAACATCTAGAATAAGGAGAATCATCAAGATCGCATCTGCCAAGACAAAGGGTATGGAATAGAGATCATCACTTTCACTTGATCATTGGTGATCCGGACACATGAGTGAGAACTAGGAGAACATCACAAAATGAATGTCACTATTCTGGGTTTCTTTCAGAAACAGAACCTAAGAAAGTTGAAGATGCTCTAGATGATCCAGATTGGGTGATTGATATGCAAGAAGAACTCAATCAGTTTGAAAGGCAGAAAGTTTGGAAGCTGGTACCCAGGCCTAAGGGAAAATCTATTATTGGAACAAGATGGGTATTCAGAAATAAGTTGGACGAAGATGGCATTGTAACGAGAAACAAAGCCAGACTTGTTGCTAAAGGTTACTCTCAAGAAGAGGGAATTGATTATGATGAAACCTATGCACCAGTAGCAAGACTTGAGGCCATCAGAATGTTTCTGGCATTTGCTGCACATTCCAATTACAAGGTATATCAGATGGATGTGAAGAGTGCTTTTCTGAACGGGGAGTTATAAGAAGAAGTGTATGTGGAACAACCTCCAGGTTTTGAGGATTCAAAACTGGCAGACTTTGTGTACTTTCTATTCAAAGCTCTCTACGGACTCAAACAAGCTCCAACGACATGGTATGACACTCTCTCTGAATTCTTACTTGAAAATGATTTTACAAGAGGTGTCGTAGACAAAACTCTCTTTGTCAAAAAAGCATAAAAATGATTTGATATTGGTGCAAGTATATGTTGATGACATAATATTTGGTTCTACTAATGATGATCTATGCAAGAGATTTGCTAAGTTAATGCAGAGTCGTTATGAAATGAGCGTGATGGGTGAAATGTCATTCTTTCTTGGACTGCAAGTATACCAAAAACAAAATGGTATATTCATTTGTCAGTCCAAGTACATTAAAGATCTTCTAAAGAAGTATCAAATGGAAGACTCATCTATAGCAAAGACTCCTATGCCAATTGTCACTAAGCTTGATAAGGATGAAACTGGTAAGAAGGTTGACATCACAGGCTACAGAGGTATGATAGGCTCATTACTTTATCTCACTGCAAGTAGGCCAGATATAATGTTTGCAACATGCTTGTGTGCTAGGTTTCAGTCTGATCCTAAAGAATCTCATCTAATAGCTGTTAAGCGAATATTTAGATATCTTAAGGGGACTCCAAATCTTGGAATTTGGTACCCTAAAGATACAGGATTTGATCTTATTGGATACACAGACTCTGATTTTGCAGGTTGTAAGATTGATCGGAAGAGTACTTCAGGAAGCTGTCAGTTTCTTGGAAGAAGGTTAGTTTCCTGGTACAACAAGAAGCAGCATTCAGTGTCCACATCAACAACTGAGGCTGAATACATTGCTGCTGGAAGCTGCTGTGCTCAGATCTTGTGGATGAGAAACCAACTCCGTGACTATGGGCTTTTGTTAACAAAGATTCCAATATTTTGCGACAACACAAGTGCCATAGCAATCTCAAACAACCCAGTGCAACACTTGAGGACGAAGCACATCGACATCATGTATCATTTTATCCGAGAGCATGTCATGAATGGAACTGTGGAGTTACATTTTGTACCCACAGAGTATCAAATTGCAGACATCTTTACTAAACCGCTTGATGAATCCACTTTCAATAAGCTGGTTGGTGAACTTGGGATGTTAAATCTTTCTAATTGATTCTGATTAGAAGTCAATAACTGCAGATAGTCCTAGTGAATACATGAGTTTAAGAATTTCCATATCCTTAGGACTCGTGAATTTATTTTCTGGAGCAATTCTCGTAGTTAGGATTATTGTACTAATTTTATGTCATAATTATGGATGATATATCTTCTGGCATTTAATTGGTTATTAATTCTAAAAATTATTTAGGTGCTAATATTTGTTCTAAATATTAAAGCATCTATTTAATTTGAATTAATTTACTTTGTTTTTAACATTGTAGATTAATGCAGCATAATTTATTGGATTTTAATTGATTAATATCATTTAATGATATTTAGTTGATTTTGTTCTAAGAAAATTGTGAATTTTCTGTTAACAATTGATTTTGGTAAATTTTAAAAGATTTATTCAAAATAAAACTTGACAGGAAATGAAAAAGTCTGAATTTTAAAATAGAACAGGTTTTGAAATTTAGGCAGAAGCAAAAAATATCGAATTTTAGGAAATTCGATGGTTTTTCAAGTACAAAGAAAATTCTATCGAAATTAATTTTCGATAGTTTTTGAAAAGGAAAAGAAAATCTATCGAAAACAATTCTCGATAGTTTTTTAGAATCATTTTAAAATATATCGAAGGAATTTAATTAATTCTATATTTAAATTCTCGAAACATTTTGAAAATCAGTTGAGAAAAACATCGAAGTGAATTTAATTAATTTTATATTTAAACTCTCGATAGTTTTTCTAAAAACAGTTCGATAGTTTCTGGTTTAAAACAGAAATATGTCTCGATAGTTTTTCAGAAAGTCTATTTAAATTCCAGATTTTAAACACTTCGATAGTTTTTCAAAAACTATCGAAACTATCGAAGTGCTTTTGACTTTAGTGCCCCTCTGAAAAACCTATCGAACGACCAAATAAAAACCATCGAACAAGAATTAACCATTTTACCCTTACAGTTTTCAAAAGTATAAAGACTTTGCCTTAGCTTTTCTCTTTTCAGTTTTTTTCAGATCTAAGAAAAGACACAGCCGAGTTCTATACTTACAAAGAGATATACACACAACCAAGAACATCATTGTCGATAGATTTCTCCATTTTTAACCGAGAAAAACTTGAAAATTTACTGTGTTTCACTGTTGAATTCATTTTAACCGTGAAAACTTTATTGTTTTAAGTGTTTAGAACTTTGATAGGAAGAAACCATCGAACTAAATATTTGAACCTCAGAAGAGTGATAACAGTTCTTATCTGTAGAAGTTGATTGTTTAACAATTGATTTCTTTGGATTTTAGTGGTATTCTGAGATTCACTAATTTAGAGTTCTTAATTCAAGGGTTCGAGTTTGTGTGTTAAAGTCAAAATGGGTAAATTTTTTAAGGTTTAGTTAATTAGTAATAATTAGTTAAATTTAATTGGTAAATTAGTTTTGGTTTAAAATTAATTTTCTGGAAATTTGAAAAATAATGGCCGGAGAATTTATCGTTACCAAGACTAATCATGTCTCGTTTCAGAACTTGCAATCCATAACGAACTTACAGTTTCGTGCATGGGCAGAGTTTCTAAACACACGTTCATTAGTGGCATATTCTTTGAGTACTCCCGTGGTCCTTTGTATTGATCAATTGACTGCGTTGTACACAACCGCCACGGATACAACTGAGAATAACGTAAGGTCCTTCAGTTTTGTTGTGCCAGGGGGCAGAACAATAAGGGTGACGGAACATGATTTCAATAGAATCCTACATTTTCCTACAGAAAACCTTGTTCCGGATCCCACGACTGAGGAGATACATGCTTTCTTCACTCTCATAAGAAGTCAACAACCTAAATTCTTTGTGGGAGAGTTCCTTAAGCATTATTTGACAAAGCCATGGAATTTTTTCTTTCATACCCTAATCCATGTTTTTACTGCCAAGCTAACAAATCTGCATGGTATTCCCTTATTCCTTCAAAAGATAGGGTTTGTCATTGCGAACAATAGGCATATTAACATAGGAAGGCTACTGATCGATCAAGTCATTCTGTGCATGGGACCACTGGATGAAAGAACAAGCATAACTGATGATGTGATTTGCTTCTATCCTAGGTTCCTACAGCTAATTCTCAATGATATCTTAACAGATGATGAACGGGAGATATTTGAAGGTGAAGCCAACCAGGAGTGCATGAGAATGAAGAGCAATGCAATAACCGCTCTCATAAGGAAGAACAACTATCTTCCAGGGGTACTCACTGTTCTCACAGATTATCTAAGAACGGTGCCCCTACCACTTCTGCCCCCAGGGGAACAGGTAATTGAAGGTAATATTCCTCCACCTCAACCTGAAATGGCACCTGAACCAATGGATGTTGATCCAGAGCCCTCAGTGGCCATTCCTGACCAGGAGGTTGCAAACCCACAACCTCTAACCACGGTCGAAGAGCCTTTGGAAGAGCCAAATGAAACAATAAATGAACCTCCTTCCCCTCCTATACCCAATATTCAGACATCCGTGAGTGTAGAGGGAGATAGTGCCTTAGCATCACCACATAAGGAGATACACCCTTCAACAGCAGCTCTGCCTACCTCTAAAAGGAGAAGAACAGAAACCGAGGCAACTGTTGATACTTTATTTCAAACTTCCAAAGCGCCCTTTATTGATTTTTCTGATGCTGATTGGGCTACGCTAACGAAATCTATATCTGAACCAATAGCTCAATCAAGTAAGGAAGAATTGACGGAAGCAACTGGTGTTCCGACCATTTTACGGTCAGGTTCACTGGTTGAAGGTTCTAAGAACCAAGGGTCTTCACAGACGTCGAGAGAAGGCTTTGACCTAAATGCACAATCTAAAGGGTCATTGTCTACCTCCCCAGATGGAACATATCTGGATACTGCGGGTAAAGGGTCTGACGTAGGTGCAGATCGGCAACTCGGTGACAATGAATCAATTACTATTGAGGAGTCAACTGAGGTAAAGTCTTCACAGACTATTGGGGAAGATTCGGGATCTCTGCTGTTAAAAGAGCCTGTTTCTAACCCCCTAGAGATTCAAACTCTAGATCCTTCAAAGGATATATCATCTAATGATGATCAGCAACTTGGTTTATCCAAGGACGGGGACTTGCGAAGCCCCATTGCACCACCGATGACCTCCTTAAGGACGGCTACGGTGTTTTCTTCTGCAGGTACATTGAGCAAAAAGGGATTGAGTGAAACAAAAACACTTACACCTGGCCTGAGTGGGAAAGGAAAAATGAGTGAAACACCGACAGAAACGTTGAGTGTACACCCAGAGCCAAATGTGAGGAGTGACACCCTAACCCTTCCAAATATTGATGATTTGCTATTACCGACGGAAAGAGAGTTACAAGTTCAATCTACCCTCAAGGAGATGACAGTTCGTGACAAAGAAGGAAATCCACTATTTAAGGTTCCACTGCGACCTTCCTTTGACCAAGGGATCTCCTCTAGTCAAGCCAATGCTTTTTTAAAGTCTATTCAAGAGAAGGTTGACTTGGCTGCAGCTGATTCCAGAAGAACATTCAGGGTCATTGGCAGTGCATCTGGCACTATAACAGGTACGAAGCAGGCAGTGGACTCCTTAAAGAAGGAAGCATTGGAGGAACTGATCGAGTTGAGGACGGACGTCAAGGAACTTAAAGATGGATTCATGAATGAAGTAGATGCTTTGTCACACGGACAAGAAGCTTTGAAAGAAGACGTTCAGGTTATCCGGGATGGTCAAGCTAGGGTAAAAGATGCAATGAACACCCTTTCTAGAGTGGAGTCTAAGCTGAACCAGAGACTGGACAAGATTGAGAAGACTACCAACTCCAGATTGGATGACATTGACCTAAAGCTGGCTTCTATGCAACAGATGAATAAGGATCTATTGGATTTCATGGAAAATCAAAGTGACGGAGTACAGTCAATCTGGACTATGCTGAAGAACCAACAAACTGGACAACCCGGACCTTCACAACAACAACCTGATCTTTCTGCTGCCTTTTATGCTGAGGATGCTTTTATCGAGGATTCCTCAACTAAGGGGGAGAAAGTTGGAGATGGGGAGAAAAGTAAGGATGGATGGGGAGTTTGGGAAACGGTTGAAGCTATTCCGATAAGACAGTACTGGATAGAAGAACTTGTACAAGAAGAAGAGAAGAGTGAAGAGGTATTTGAGGTCATGCAAGAGCAACCAATTCAGGAGGAGCATGAGCCATATTATCCAGAGTTCGTTGAACATCCAATCTGGGAGGATATTATGGAAGAAGAAGCAAATCCTCTGTCACAAGAAGAAGCTGCCTTGGAAGCAATGAGAGCTCAAAGAGCTACAATAGATGCCAGGTATGCTGAGAAAGAAAGACACCAAGTAGTTCTAAGGATTGAGAAGCTAAAAAGATCCAAGGTGCAAGCTGAAGTAAGGAAGAAAAAGATGATGGATTTGGCAAGCAAGCATGGAAGTGAATGGGAGATGGCTTATAAAACCTTTTGTGGAGTTGAAGACGGATTAGAAGTCAACGACAATGCAGAGGTGGAAGTCATAATTCAGAACATAAGAAGTGCAAATCCTGATGATCATGTTTACTTCACTGCACTAAGGAATACTGTGATCTTTCTGAAAGCTGGGGTTAAAGCAAATGGAGCCCGGAACATCCTGATCAATTTTCTTGAGAAAGGTACATTTGTGATTTCCACTAAGTTTTTAGAACAGAGAACATACACAGAACTGCAGGTGATACTCAGCAAGATCCAAAGAACTACAAGACTAAATGAACTGCTCCGTGAGCATGTTATGGAGATCTTGATGAAAGTCGGTCCAGAGATTACTGAAGATCCTCCAATGGTTAGATTCATGACGAATGACTTGTTCAGAATCTGCTATTTGGCTGAGGACAAACTGAGAGACTATCCAAGCAATCATCTAATATCAGTTGAAAAGTATCTTAGATCCACTGGATTCACATCAACGGAGAAGGACAAAGCAGCAGACACTCTTAGAAGATTTCTAATGGAGAATGTTCCTTACTATAGGAAAAGAGTGGAAAGAGGATTGGAAGTGCATACTAGATTACCAAACATGCCAAAGCTAAACAAGGAAGATGTTAACGTTGCATGGTTATGGGCTGGAGTGGGTCAAGAGGTTGAATATATTGGAAGACACATCCAAAAAGCAATCCTTAAACCTGGAGAACCACTACACTATCTATCAGTGATTGATTATCAAGCTGCTAACTCTGATCCAATGATTGAAGAAGGTGAGATCGGAATGGACTGAAGATTGAAGCAAAGAACAAAAGAACTATCAGCTCAGACTAGAGGAACAACTTCATTGTATAAAGTTTTATTGTTTTTTGATTTATGAAATCTGGAAATGTATATATATCTGATCCAGAATGCATTTAATATTATTACGTTGTCTTACTTTAAGTAGTTTCATGTTTCCTTAGTTAGTTGAGTTATCCTCGAAGTATTTGCTTGTCGAACTCTATCCAATCAAATAGGGGGAGATTGTAAAGCATAATGTAACATAAGATGTAAAAGAGATGACTACAACTCAACAAAGGACAAGACATACAATAGTATTAACAGAAGCACATGAATCCAAAATCAAAGAAGAAAAGGTAAACTCAAAAAATCAAAATACGTTATGTATTCTTGAAGTCCGTAAACAGGTCACGGAAAGAAGTTCATGAAGATGTTCAAGCCTCAGTGACAGCAAAAGAAACAAGACTTGCAAGACGACAGAAGTATGTGAATGATTTAGGGTTAAGTACCACGGGATTCCAGTGATTTAATCGAAGCAACCAGAACGACAAAGGACTTATCAGCAGCACTGAAATGAAGACATAAAAGAAAAATTGATCAAGTGTTATTCATCTGTGAACCAGACCAGTTGCACTAGGTGACGGCACTAAAAAGATCAAGTTGTTTTATTGTCTCAGAAGAAATTGATACAGTCTAAAACTAAAACACCCAGGAGCTCAGGAGTAATTACTAAAGGACAAAAGACAAGAAAAATAATTCGATAGTTTTTCAATTGTGAAAACTATCGAATGATGTTAAAGGTTATACTATTTAAAACAAAGTAAATCAATTTGGCACTCGATAGTTTTGATTTAAAAACTATCGAATGGTAAATTTATTTAAACCATTCGATGGTTTTTAAATAGGGAGCAGGTGAAAAGTTTGTTTTGTTTTGTATGGTTGATGAAGATCCAACGGCCAAGATTGTTTCTAGTTTTGGTTCGATGGTTTTCAAAAACAAAAGTCTACAATTACAGCAGAGGAAGAGTGTCTTCTTCTGTCGGAGTTATTTCACACAGAAGCAATAACTGAGAGAGAGATCAAGCCAGAGAGAAAATACCAGAGAAATTAATTCTGCTTGAAATCTATCAAAGTTTTGATTGTGTATAACTTAGAACTCATTGAAGCTAATCTACGGATTAGAAATTGTAGCACCCCTCGAGGTTTATATTTATAAAAAGATATATTCCCCGAAACTTGGTTTGGTTTGGTGTGTTTGATTTCGTTATAGAACTGAATGAATTATCCGCGAACGAAATTAAATTATTTGTGAGTATCGTATTCAACCCCCCCTCCCTTCTACGATACTTTGGACCTAACAGAACTTCTCAAGAAGTTCAACCTAGAAGATTCATCACCTGCCAAGACTCCCATCTCTACTTCAACTAGTTTGGATCTAGACTCCAAAGGGAAGAAAGTGGACTCTAGTGCTTACAGAGGCATGGTTCGATCCCTTCTCTACCTAACTGCTAGCAAACCTGATATAATGTTTGCTACATGTCTCTGTGCAAGGTTTCAGACTGATCCAAAGGAGTCACACTTGGTAGCTATCAAGAGAATTTTTAGATATCTAAAGGGCACCCCTAATCTAGGCCTTTGGTATCCTAAAAATACTGGATTTGAGCTAGTGGGGTATTCTGATTCAGACTATGCTGGGTGTAGAATTGACAGAAAGAGTACTACACGAAGCTGTCAGTTTCTTAGTGGAAGATTGGTGTCCTAGTTTAGTAAGAAGCAGCATTCAGTTTCTACATCTACTGCATAAGCTGAATACATTGCAGCTGGAAGTTGCTGTGCACAAATTCTGTGGATGAAGAATCAACTGTTGGATTATGGCCTAGTGTTAAATAATATCCATATCTTCTGTGACAACACTAGTGCCATAGCCATCTCAGACAATCCTGTTCAACACTCTAGGACAAAACACATTGATATCAGACATCATTTCATAAGAGAGCATGTTGAAAGAGGAACTGTGAAGTTGATTTATGTGCCTACAGAAAAGCAACTTGCAAACATTTTTACAAAACCACTGGATGAAGCAACCTTTAACAGGTTGGTAAGTGAATTGGGAATTCTGAATCTGGTATGTTAATTTACTAGTTTTTCCATTCTGATATTCAAATGAAGCTTGTGACGATAACCCTAACAAGTTGATATCATGAGAAAGTTACTGTCTACTTAAGTCTCTATCTGTTTTCGACAGCACGTTTACTTTGACTTTGTTAAATTGAATTTTGTGCTAGTCTCTTACTTGAGAGTTAGATTCTGTATGACATTAACTTGCATGGTTTTTATTGTTGGAATTGGTCAAGGAATTTCCTTGATTGGTCAGTTTTGCTTTGATTGTTGGATTAGTGGTAGACATCACTTAATTACAATCTGTGGTAGTTGTATGGGTATTCTGAACTGTTGACAACGACAACTGTAGGAGATTCTTCAGAATAAAGGACCAATTGGAAAAGGCATCTAATGAAACTCTAAGATTTATACAATCCAAGTTGGGTGATCAAGATGAAGAAGAGAAGATTTTCTACAGGAGGCTCCAAGCTCAAATTGAGGAGAACAATGCTAAGAAGGGGAAGAAAACAAGGCCATAGAGAAAAGGATGGTAAATCTGCTCAGGCTAGAGGAGCAACTCTGTGCACTTGTGTTGTAAGAATTTCTACTTTGTTTTCAATAAATTTTAAAGTATCATGAAGCTCAATATAATTTCTACTTTTGTAATTTGTAATTTGTTTAAGTGTTTTTGTTATCATCAAGGCTCTTGATTTATGGTTGTTTTTCTATCAGTCATAAATTGGGGGAGATTGTTAGGAATATGTTGTTCTTGATGATAATTATAAAAACACTTAGTAGATTTTGTGTTAAGTCACTTTTGTAACTGTCAACGGGTTGGTATGCTTTGCAGCTTCCGTTGACAGGTAGCTCATCAACGAAATGAGTAATGTAGCAATTGCACTGTACAATACTTCACTATTTGATAGGCATGTGTTGTAGGTATCAGATAGGTTTTCTAAGTCATGTTGACTAAGTACTAGATAGGCAAAATAGGTTGGTTAATTGTAAATATTATGTGCCTTTTAATTTTGCCTAAGTGAAGACATGTCAACGGAATGGAGATTACACTATCAATGGAATGAAGAATGTACCATCAACGGAATGAAGAATAAAGCCATCAACGAAATACATCTCACTACTATCAACGAATCACTATCACTTTTCTGAACAGTTGACAAAATGATGGTGACAGTTTTCTGACAGATCAAAAGGTGATGTAGAAGTGTACTTTGCATTGGGAGCCATTAAAATGGTCACTGGGAATGAGGAAACATTCCAATTTCCAATTAGGTTCTTGAGTGTGATCATAATAAGCATGAAGACAAAAGACAAGATCCCCAAGGACCATTGGACAAAAGGAATGAAAAGCAAGCTACTGGCGGTTACCCTTTGTACATTTTAGAGTAGCCAAAAATAGCATTGTAAACTTGGGATATATAACCACGTGTAGCAGTTCATTTTACTGTAAGAAGTGAGATAGAATAATTTTGTATTAGCTTTCTTTCAAGAGCACTCTCATTCTACTTTAAGAACTGAGCAGCTGTGCTACGTTTTTAACACAGATTATTTCCGCAATAAAAACATCTCAGTTGGATCCTCAAAACATCCAACTGAAATTTTATATTTGCTTGTGTTTTTATTTTCTGTGTTAAGTTATTTAAAAGTTGTTTTAAGTTTAAAAATATCTAGAATTGTATTCAACCCCCCCTTCTACAATTCTGTTATGTCATTTGAGATTAACAATTGGTATCAGAGCGAGCTTCTAACATACAAGGAGTTTAAAGATCAAGGCCAAAACAGAAACCATGGTGAAGAAGGATGCAGGTGTAAAGATACCAGTTCTAGATAAGGACAATTACTTTCACTGGAAAGTAAAAATGCATCTACATCTCATGTCTATGGATGAGAGATATGTAGACTGCATTGAGAAAGGTCCACACGTTCCCATGAAGTTTGCATCTAGAGTTGGACTGCTAGATGATGCCGAAGATGTGGAAATTCCAAAGCCTGTCTCAGAATGGACTATTGAAGATGTTGCAGAAATCCATAAAAATAAAAGAACCATGAACATTTTGTTCATTGGCTTGGAGCAAGAGATGTTTGACAATGTTATCAACTGTACAACTTCTAAAGAAGTATGGGACACTATTAAAACACTATGTGAAGGAACTGAGCAGGTAAGGGAGAACAAAATGCAACTCCTCATACAACAATATGAACACTTTCATTTTAAAGCTGGTGAAACCCTAAACGATACATTTAGTAGGTTTCAAAAGCTCTTGAATGGATTAAAGTTGTATGGGAGGATCTACCAAACCAAGGATTCAAACCTCAAATTTCTTAAAGCTCTTCCAAAAGAGTGGAAGCCTATGACTGTTTCTCTTAGAAACACTCAAGAGTACAAAGACTATACTCTTGAAAGGCTTTATGGAACCTTAAAGACATATGAGCTGGAAATAGAGCAAAATGAAGAAATTGAGAAGGTACAAAAGAAAGGTGGATCTATTGCATTGATTGCATCTGTGAACCAACTGGAAGATGACAATGAAGAAGCTGCAAAAGCCACAACTAGTCGAGCTAGTTGTAGGAGTGATGTTAGCAAGGGTAAAGGCAAGATGACAGAAGAAGAAGAAGAACCAGCCAACTTGGATGACTTAGATGAGATTGATGAACACATTGCTTTTCTTTCAAGAAAATTTTCTAAGTTCAAATTCAAGAGAAACTCAGAAGCAAGGCCACCAAGGAGAGACTTTCAACCTAGCAAAAATAATTGGGTTGAAAAGTCTAAGTCTAAATGTTTCAACTGTGGAATGATTGGTCACTTTGCTGGAGATTGCAGAAAGCCCAAAGTTGAGAAGGGCAACAGGAAATTTGAGCCTGTTGATTATAAAAAGAAATACTTTGAACTTCTCAAGCAAAAAGAAAAGGCTTTCATGTCTCAGGAGTATGACTGGGCTGGTAATGGTGAAGATTCAGATGATGATGTTGAGTATGTCAACTTGGCTCTAATGGCTAACAATCATGAGCAGGAAGCAAGTTCCTCTAGCAACCATGGAGACAAAAGGAATCTTTGGTACTTGGATAGTGGTTGTTCAAGACACATGATTGGTGATTCTACCCTGCTCACAGAGTTCCAGGAAAGAACTGGCCCTTGTATTGCTTTTGGAGATGACAACAAAGGCTACACTAAGGGATATGGCTTGATTTCAAGAGAAAATGTCATCATTGATGAGGTTGCATTGGTGGATGGTCTAAAGCACAATTTGCTTAGTATCAGCCAACTTTGTGACAAAGGATTTTTAGTTACTTTTTCAAGAGAAGCCTGTGTTGTTTCTAAAGGTGAAGACAACAATGTGGTAATGACTGGATTCAGAAGAGGGAATGTGTACATTGCTGACTTTAGTAGCACAAGTCCAGATACCATCACTTGTCTTTTCAGCAAGGCAAGCAAGGATGAAAGTTGGCTATGGCACAAGAAATTGTCTCATTTGAATTTCAAGGTTATGAATGACTTGGTGAGGAAAGATCTTGTTAGAGGAATTCCACAGGTGGAATTCTCCAATGATGGTTTGTGTGATGCCTGTCAGAAAGGGAAACAAAAGAAGGCATCATTCAAAAGCAAGACAGAGCCATCAATTGTCCAACAGCTTGAGTTGCTTCATATGGATCTATTTGGCCCTGTAAATGTCATGTCCATTTCAAAGAGGTATACTGTCTTGTGATTGTTGATGATTTTTCTAGATTTATATGGACTTTCTTTTTGCACTCCAAAGATGAGGCAAGTGAAATCATTATCAATCACATCAAGATAGTAAACAATCATCCTGATTTCAAAGTAAGAAGGATAAGGAGTGACAATGGGACAGAGTTCAAGAATTCAACTATGAAGATGTTCTGTGAGGAAAATGGTATTTTGCATGAATTTTCAGCTGCAAGGACACCACAGCAAAATGGTGTAGTTGAAAGGAAAAACAGAACACTCATTGAAGCTGCAAGGACAATGCTAGATGAATCAAAGTTACCAACTTATTTTTGGGCTGAGGCAGTTAACACAGCTTGCTTCACTCAAAATATTTCTTTGATTAATCAAGCCAAGGGAATGACCCCTTATCAACTACTCAAAAGAAAGAAGCCACTATTGGATTTTTTTCATGTCTTTGGATGCAAGTGCTTTGTTTTGAGAAATCAAGCTGAGCATTTGGGGAAATTTGAAGCAAAGGCGGATGAAACAATATTTGTGGGATATGCAGCAGGGAAAGCTTACAGAGTCTATAATCTCAGAACCAACATTGTTATGGAATCTGTACATGTTGTTTTTGATGATCTCAAAATTCAAGATCTCTGTGATGAAGGTTTCCATGAAAGTCTTTCTTTTGAGAATGAGGAAGGAGATCAAGTGAATCATGTTAAGGCTATTGAGAAATAGCCTAAAGTTGTTGTGTCTAGCACAGATGAAAGCAGTAGTGAAGATGAAATTGCTGCATTAAGATTGAAAAGAATAAATGCTAGCAGTCAAATTGATCATTCCGTTGACAGTCATAACGAAGGATTCGTTGACAGTCAAAATGGGCATTCCGTTGACAGTCATAGAAATGCTTCTAGGAATGATCACTTAGAGATAACAAACTCAGGGGGAGTTTCTCAAGGACACACATCTAATCAGGGAAATCATGATCATGAAGCTACATCTTCTAGAGCTAATCTTCCTCCCTCAAGGAAATGGACTAAAGATCATCCATTTGAACTCATAATAGGTGATGTTTCTTCAAAAGTCCAAACTAGAAGAGCAACTCAAGAGGAATGTCTATATAGTAGCTTTATGTCTCAAGATGAGCCAAAGAAAGTTAAGGATGCACTTCTAGATCCAGATTGGGTTTTAGCTATGCAAGAAGAGCTAAACCAATTTGAGAGAAACAAAATTTGGAAGCTGGTACCCAGGCCTAAAAACAGGAGTGTTATAGGCACAAAATGGGTGTTCAGAAACAAGATGGATGAAAATGGCATAGTCATAAGGAACAAAGCTAGATTGGTTGCTAAAGGCTACTCACAGGAAAAGGGAATTGATTTTGATGAAACCTTTGCTCCTGTTGCAAGACTAGAAGCAATAAGAATTTTCCTAGCCTATGCAGCCCATGCCAATTTTAAAGTCTATCAAATGGATGTGAAGAGTGCGTTTCTAAATGGGGAATTGGAAGAGGAGGTATATGTGAGTCAACCTCCTGGTTTTGAAAATGATGATTTTCCAGAATATGTGTACTTTCTCCTCAAAGCACTCTATGGGTTGAAACAAGCACCTAGAGCCTAGTATGACACACTTTCACAGTTCCTCCTTGAGAATCAATTCACTAGAGGTACTGTAGATAAAACTCTTTTTCATAGGATTGTGAATGGCTCTACTATACTTGTTCAAATTTATGTAGATGACATAATCTTTGGGTCTACAGATGAAAGACTTTGTCAAAAGTTTGCCAAGCTTATGCAAAGTAAATATGAAATGAGCATGATGGGAGAATTAACTTATTTCCTTGGTCTCCAAGTGAAACAAGTTAATGAAGGCATTTTCATTAGTCAAACAAAGTACATTCATGATTTGTTAAAGAAATTTAACTTAATGGAATGCTCTCATGCCAAAACTCCCATGTCTACTGCTACTAAACTTGAATTGAATACTAAGGAAAAATCTGTGGACATTTCAAGTTATAGAGGCATGGTAGGCTCACTTCTATATTCAACAACTAGTAGACCTGATATTATGTTTGCTACATGTCTATGTGCTAGATTTCAAGCTGATCCTAGGGAAGTTGCTATTAAAAGAATTTTCAGATATCTCAAAGGAACACCAAACCTTGGCATTTGGTATCCTAGATAATCTGGCTTTGAACTAATTGGTTATTCAGATGCAGATTATGCAAGATGTAAAATGGACAGGAAAAGCACAACTGGCACCTGTCAATTCCTAGGAAATAAGCTTGTATCATGGTTTAGCAAGAAACAAAACTCAGTTTCTACCTCCACAGCTGAGGCTGAGTACATTGTAGCTGAAAGTTGTTGTGCACAGATTTTATGGATGAAAAATCAACTACTTGATTATGGATCAAGAGTTGAGAAAATTCCTATTTTCTGTGACAACACTAGTGCCATTGCCATTACTGAGAATCCAGTGCAACATTCAAGGACCAAGCACATTGACATCAAGTATCATTTCATAAGAGAACATGTTATGAATGGTACTGTGGATTTACATTTTGTTCCAAGTGAACAACAACTTGCAGACATCTTTAACAAGCCACTTGATGAATCAACATTCTCAAGATTAGTAAGTGAGCTAGGTATGCTAAATTTCTCTTAATTATTTTTGAGATTTTTGCAAGTTAAATTGCAGCCAGGAATTTACTATGATTTTCTGTGAATTAATTTTCTCAGGAAAAAGTGAAATTTTGTCTAAGTCAAAATTTCTATGTCAACGAATGTCTTATTCCGTTGCCAGTCTTAGCATTTTTCTGGGTATTCCGTTGATAGCTCTTTTATGTCAACAGAATGCAACTTTATCAACGAAATAGGCTGGACCTTAAACGCCCAATTCTGATTCATTGATATAGCGACGTTAATCTAACCGTTGAAATTTGCACGGCTTTTTACCACGATCTATACATACACCCCTGTAATTATAAATCATGGTCATATTTTAATTGTAACGGTTAAATTTTAAGCCAATCCAGTAATTTATAATTTTTATTGGACTTAATTTTTGAGAAATTTTGGGGGAGTATTTAAGCATATTTGCTTTCTTTAATTCTTTTTATCTTATTCTCCAAATTTCCAAAGGCTTTCTCACTTTTTCTCTCTCAAAGAAAAACACAGTTCGAACTCTTCTTTACTCAACAATGGCGCCCATAGTTAAACTTATGTCTTTTGGAGGGTTCATTTATGAGAAGAACAACTCCATACCATTTGTTTTCAAGGAAAGCCCGAACAAAATCTTTCACAAGATGATGGATTTCTTGGTGAACTGCAAGCTCAGTTATGCTATGTTTCACTCCACTCCGCTTTATAATGAAATCATAGAGGAGATGTGGACCTCCTGTGAGTGCAGTGGAACTAACTGCACTTTGCAATTCACAATTCAAGGTAAAGAGTATGTTGTTAATTCAGATGTTCTGCAAGCATGCCTTCATATTCCTGAGAATAATTGCTTTGCTTTACCCACAAATATTGAAATTATTAACATGCTTAATTCTATTAATTACTCTTTGCCAACTGAGAATTTAGGTAAAATTATTAGGAGAGGTTTGGTAAGGGAATGGAGCTATTTAGCAGATGCTTTCATTAAAGTGTTTTCTGGAAAAATCAGTAATTTTGATGCTTTAACTAACTCCATTCTAATTTTGCTTACCATGCTTCTCACTGATAAGTACTATAACTTTAGCACTCAATTAATGTATGAACTTGGTGCTAAATTGGGTGATAAGCATTCTAGGAAAAAGAACATTTATTATGCTAGATTTATAATGATGTTGGCCAACCATGTTAGTCCAACACCATTAGTTATCTCTAACCCCAATTCCAAGTTTGACTGTTTTGTTCAAGAAAAGAGGGTGCTAATAGACATATTGAGGCTCAATCACAATGGTGATGTCCCAATGGTGTACCTGTCAGTCATTGAGGTAACACTTTCTCAACTTGTTAATTTAAATGTTACTTCAATTTCTGCTTCTATTACTACTGTTGTTGCAATGGAGTCTGTAGCTGTGACCCAACAGGCTCCTGCCCCTGCAACTAGACCTAAATCTACAAAGTCTAAATCTACCAAGCCAACCTCAGGTGCTTCTCAAAAAACACCTGTTGTAAAATCCACTACACAACCTAAGGGGAGTGTTGCTGGTGTGGTGAGTGGTGAGGGAAGGGGTGAAAATCAAAGAAACCCCAGGGATAAGGTGGGAGAGGTGAGTGTTGCCCAGACTAGCCCCATTGTGTCTTCCCAACAAGGCACAATGAGTAACATGGATTTTAGCTCAAGTCTAATTGCATCCTCTCAAAAGGATGTAGTTATTGAAACAAGCTCTCCTCCAAGAGCACACTCCAAAATGGTAAGGGACACACCTAGCCCACAAACATCTATCTCCCAATACCAAAGAAGGGTAAGACAAAAATCCCAGGTCACACAGGGTGCACACACACTGGAAGCAACAATTCCAGTTTCTCAAATTCAGTTTGATGTAGCCCCAATTTTTACTCCGGGGTTACAGTCCCACTCCCTCAATATTAATATTGAGACACCTCCACAAAATTCTCCTACACAATCATTAGATGTGGATATGATCCATTCATCTATTCCTGATTTTCTAACTCTATTCTTGGAGAAGCCCCACTCTGAAATTGGTGGTCATCACTTGTTAAGTGATTTGTTGGGCCAACAATCATCTTTTTCTGAAACTACAAAAGGATCTGTGGAACCATCTTTCAAATCAATCACCACAGACTCTACTGTAATTTCAATTTCTCAAACGGTCAAACCCCTTTATTGACCTCATCAACGGTATTATCTCTTCCGTTGACAAGTGTTTCTCCATCAACGGTATCCATTCCGTTGACAGCTCAAACTACCATTCCGTTGATAGCTCATTCTGCACCAATTATTGAAAATCAAGTTGTTCACACAACTAGTGCAGATGACCTAGTGGTAGTTGAAACACTTTTAGGATTGAAAGGGTGTGATTCTGAGAGGCTGGCTTGCAGCCAGGCAAAAGGAGAGAATGAGAGTGAGAGGCTGGCTATTTCTTCCAGCCAGGCAAAAGGAGAGATTGAGAGTTCCACCTTAGTAGGTGAAGGTGAGGGTGTGAGAGGTGTGAGCCATGGGGAGCCCATGATGCAAGAAAATAGTGGAGAGAGAGAAGGGACTACAGCAGATCACAGGGAGGAAACAACCATTGCAAGTGAGTTAATGGAGGTTAATGAGGGAGAAAGAGAATTGTCTTTCCAAGAGCTTTATCAACAAACTCTGGATATCATTTCTCTGGATCCTGAAACCTTTACTCACCCTGTGCCAGCATACCAAATCATGGCTCAACAGGGCAATGTGGAGGCAGAGAGGACTTTAAATCTAATTCAGACAACTGCATCCATGATGAGGGCTAAGGATGCACTTGCCAATTTGTCTCCAGGAGCTGGTGGAAGTGATCAGTTTGCTGATTTTTCAAGTGATGATGAGAGTCTTGATGCTGATTTCCAAGGGGTGGCTACCACTACACAGACTGGGACATCTATGATGCCTCCTAAGCCAAGATGGCTCTATCAAGATTCACTTGGATATCAAGGGTTGGATGCTGCAATTACAAGGCAGTATAATGAAGCTTACTTGGCTCATGAGTCTGCACCTCCAAATGAGAAGAAATTCTACAAAGCCATTTTGGACTCTCTAGAAATCTAGAGGCTCCAAATGCTACAAACAAGGATTGAGGCCAGGGAAATCAAGGACACAATTGCAAGCTTCAGGGACTCCAATGATAGGAGGTTTGATGAAAGACTTCCACTTCTCACTGTGACCAAAATGGACAAATTCTTCAGAAGGGATCATGAGGTGGCAACCACTTTGAAAACCTTTACTGATAGGGTGGACAATGTAGTAACCCTAATTTTCAGGATTTATTAATATTATTATTTAAATATTTATTGCTTTTCTCAAAGAGGAGGAATGAAATTATGTGTATATTTTATTTAAAATATTGTGAAAGCTGGTTATTTTATCTGGGAAATTAAGGTGCGAATTTCCTATTTAATTGAGTAATAAAAATAGTAATATTTATTTATTTTGAGTAAATTAAAAATTTGCTGCATTATGTGATTAAATGTTTAAATAATATTATGTGAATATGTGAGGTGGTATTATGTGTTAAAAATTCATTTTTGACAATTATTAGTAAATTTGAGCCAGACATATTTGTTTTAAGAAAGTTAGTTCAAAATTCATTTAATTATAAATTTTGTACATTTAAATAATTTTTAGAATAATTTTAGTATATAAATGATTTTATGAATTGATTTAATTATTTTAAATTTGATTTCATTTAAAAATCATTTTTTTAGTATCGTATTAGTTCCCGCAAATTTCAGTCAGGGGCTAATAAAAGTATAAAGTAATCATCCTTATCCTTAATTCTACCTGATCTATACACACACAGCACCACACAAACACACGCGACTCACACACACCACACACGACTCACCCACTCAGTTCAGAGAAGAGAAAAAGGGAAAAGGAAAGAACGATCGGCTGTTTCTTTCTTCTCCGTTTTTGTCACCACTGCACACCATCACTGCTGCCAGAACCGCTGTTTATGTTCTCCTTTTTCCGTTCATTCCGCCGCCGCTTCCTTTCCGACGGAGCTCCGGCCGTTTCATCACCACCGCCAGTCCTCCCTGTTCTTTTTCTTCCCGCAGTAAGCAGTCACCTCTGTTCAGTTTCTCTCGACGTTGGAAGCCACACCGCCGCCCTTTTCTATTCGTTTTCCGGCGTCTTTTCCGACCACTACCGCCACTGTCCACCGCCCCAATTACCAGTTACTGTGGGGTATAAATCCAAGCTTAGTTAATTGATTCATTGTTTTCTGTTAGCTACACATAATTTAGATTCGTTTTTGTGTAGTATTAGTTATGATTCGTTTTATATGTGTATATATGTGTGAGATATATGATCCGTTTTATTGCTAAGGCAGGTTATTATGTATCGTTTTTTTTGAAATCGTAAAAGTTCGTTTGGTTGAATTCTTTGTGAAATTAATAGTTTGATTACGTTTTTTTAGGGTATTAATAATTCGGTTTTTTTGGTAATAATTACGCATATAATTCGTTTATTGATAATTGTGTTAATTATGAAATCTTTTTTAGTAATTATTTAGTAATTCGTATTTATGTATTAATTCATGAAATTACAAATTGTTTTTTAGAATTAGTATAAATTTGTTTATATGTACTTAGTTAATAAATTCGTGATATGTATAATTGTTTAGCTATTATATGCTAATTATCATTTCGTTTCGTTTAGTTAGTTTGTGTTATTTAGTAAGATTGTTTTTAGTAATGAATTGTTTATAACTGGTGTTAAATGGTTAAATTTCATTTTTATACCAAATTCGTTTGGTGATGATTATTTGAGTACGGTGTTAAGTAGTATGTGCACGTTGGTAAGTGATTTTAGTTAGTGTGTGTATGTTGTGCGTCTTATATGATACTAGAGCACTATTTGATTTTAGTGTTAAGTATGGTTTTATTTTGATGAGTTGATAATTGTTAAATCTCAAATTGTTTTATGAATGTTAATTATGGTAAAGTGGTTTAGTATAGAGATTTAGCTTTGATGTTCGAGTTGGTATATTGGTGATCATTAGTGTGATATTTATAATTGCGTGTTGATATTAATAAGTTGAAGATTTGAATTGTTATTATTAAATGAGATTAATTGATTGTATTGGTTGTGCAGGTGCTTGGAGTGTGTTAATTAGTAATGTGGTGCAGAGTTTATAAAGTATTTATAAATTTTAGTTGGTTTCGAATAAATTTAGATTGTTGGTTGTATATCGAAAATATGATGTATTTAAAGTTAGAATTAGTCTTGAGTTGTGAATTAGTGGTGATAGTGATTATTACTGTGGATTGCAGTGATTGTTTATACAGGTTATGATTGTGGGCTGTACTATGTGATCCGTCCTATGATTGGGGACGCAGCATAGTACATGCAAAATTTCTGGCTAGTCCTGTTTACGAACGGGTCATGCCGAAATTTCGTAAAATCTAAGTATTTATTTTATTAATTGTTTTAAAACCCTTAGAGTTAAAGAGTAATTGAAATTGATTATTTTTAATCAATTTTAGATAATAATGAAATTAATTTAATTGACCAATTAAGTTAAGCGTTAATTGGTGAATTTTATTAATTGGTTATTATTTAATTTTGATTATTTATAAATCAAATTTGATTATTATTTTCAAACTATTTTATTATTTTAGTATTTATTTATTCATTATCTGTTTGACTTGATTGATTTTAATTAATCGAGTGATAATCAGATTTAAAGTATAATAATTGTTTTTCGATTCATAGATTTTTATATTCAATTTTTTTTATAAAAGGAAGACCAAATATTTTACAAAAAGAGTTTCAACTTTATTACGTGTCACATGGTTTGTGTAAATTGTTGTGGAGTCGTGAATGTATTATGCTGATCTTTGGATGTGATATGTGTTTAGATGAGATACTGAGTTGAGTATGTTATTTATAATTGTGAGTTTAGGTTGATTAAGTTGAATTATATGGATGAGGTTAGTTTGTAAGTTGGTTCTTGATTAATGATATTAGTTTTAAAACATGTGGATTATTATATAAATAGAGGAAGTGCTGTCGAATTTCCGGCAGAACTATTAAATGAACATTATTTGGTAAATGTAAATGATATGATATGCTAGTCTGAATGCAGACATGAATAAAAGATGTTTATGTGTTAAGTGTGTAGCTATTAAATGTGTATAATTATAAGAGTTATCGGTCCAAGCATGTGCTATGTGTTATCTGAACTATATGAAATTATGTGAATTAGATGATGGACGTGCTATGTGATAAATGTTGTACGTGATTGCTTATTTCTAAATAGAGCTACTGCAAGTTAATGCAGGATTATTTTCTTATATGTTTACTGCAAGTCAATGCAGAACTATTTCTTATATGTTTACTGCAAGTCGAGGCAGATTATTTGAGTATTAAATAAATTGTGAATTGTGTGTGGATGATTGGATTAGTACTTTTGGTATTTTGAAAGCAGGGCAATGTCCACTTTACGAATAGGTCATGCCCAATTTTCTGTAGAATATACATGTGCTTAAGTTTATAAACATTTATATTATGTAGAAGTATAGTGCGAAGGCTAAAGTATATCTTGTATTTAATTAGTGAATAGTTGGGCGGACACGATCTCGATAGTGCAGACTCGTAGCAACCGCATATGTGATGGAACCAAGAGTTATCAGAATAGAGAATTGTGACGACATAAGATAGAAGAAGATGAGAATCATAGTACTTCGGCTTTACGTAATAGCGAAGGACCTAAGGTAAGTTTACTAACTCGTACTCTCTTGTTCAGAGTATCGTATCAAGATTCATGTTTTCAATTCTTAATTTAATTATTGTTTCATAACCAGATTCTTTTATTATCCTGAGATTGAGACAACCCATTGTTCTTTATTTGACGAATTCTATTTCATTTCATAACTTATACCTTGTAGCACCTTGTATTGTCAGATTTTACCGTGATTCCTTGTGATGGGAAATTTAATTCTTATGCATTTGTTTTACCCTAACCCAGTTGATATAGTTAAGCAGACAGTTGAAAGTAATAGTTTAAATTATCGAGGTAGTCGATTGTTCCGACACCTAACTCCCAGTATTAAGTGTGAATTAGAAGTTTTAATTAAAATGAAATGTTTTTAAGGACTGCAGACGCCATTCAGAGTATCAGTATTATGTAGGCCAAAGTGGCCTTGGATCCAGTTTAGTATTTGGACATACCATGGGTATGGTCCGGAGTTTTAGTGTGACTGATCATCCACTATAACTCATTGCGTCAGTAAAAATCCAATTCTAACTTACAGTTGATATTGATTATTATTATTGTTCATTTTGCCAGTTAAATTGATTCTCTCTTATATTGCCATTTTCTTGGCCAGCTGAGTTCATTTTGTTTATACGTATTGTTATTATTGCATCATTATTTGATCTTGTGCAGTACTATATACTTGTTGAGCTTCGTTTGCTCACTCTTACTTGTTTTACCTTTTAACCCTCCAGTGAAAAGGTAGATTGCCAGTATTTAATTGCATAGCTATGGAACGAGATGATTCAAGATGACGTTGGGAAGATGAGTTGATGCAGAGCATGTGGACCTAGTGTAAGGGTATTGTATAGAGTTGATTTCTAGTAAATATTATATTGTATAAATTTAGTTTTGCCTGGTATACTTCACATCGAAGTTATATCAGTGTTATAGATTTTATGTAAAGAGTATTGTTGTAAAAAGGAAGTTAAAGTTTAGTAAAGTTTGGATTCTTGTTTCTAGCACTATAGCCTAAAAGATTCTTGGTAGAGTTGGGGTCGTAGATGTTATATTTGTTTTGGTTTTATATTTAACAGGTTGTTTTAAATTGAGATTTTAGCGTGACGACCAAATCCACTAACCCCGGGATTTGGGGGCGTCACAGACAAAGTGGAAGTTACATTAACTCATATGCACCAGGCACATGAGAATCAAACTCAACTTCTGACTCAGCTAGTGGCAGCTCAAGGTCTCCCTCTCATCACTCTTGATGATAACAAAAAGGGGGAGAAATCAAAGGAGTTCAATATTCAAATCACAAAAGTTATGGTCCCAACCATTTCTTTACCACAGGAGCCACTAGCTATGGGGGAGTCTATCAAGGATAAATTGGATGGAATTGACCTGATTCAATGTACATCTATGAGGCTACAACTTGCAGAACAGATAAAAGAGAAATGGTCTAATATAGATGCACGGGTTAAGAAGATAGCTGAAAGTGCAAGACATAAACATCCATCAACAGATCAAGCTACTTCTACATCAACGAATGCCATGGTCTTAGTGTCAACGGAATTGGAGCCACAGGTTAAACTCTCATATGATCTAAAGCCTCTTCTACATGGAGTGATTTCTGGTCCAAGGAAAGAAAAGGGACAAATTTCATGTATTAGAGATGTGGACCCAACTACCTTTCAGAAATGCTTATCTCCAAATTCCCTAGCTAAACCAAAGGGCAAAAATATTGCTAGGACTTTCTATCCTCCTCCATTTCCAGATGAGCTCAAGATTCTGAGTGAACTTTGTTAGGAATATGTTGTTCTTGATGATAATTATAAAAACACTTAGTAGATTTTGTATTAAGTCATTTTGTAACTGTCAACGAAATGGCATGCTTTGCAGCATTCCATTGACAGGAAGCTCATCAACGAAATGAGTAATGTAGCAATTGCACTGTACAATACTTCACAGTTTGATATGCATTTTGTTGTATGTATTAGATAGGTTTTCTAAGTCATGTTGACTAAGTACTAGATAGGCAAAATAGGTTGGTTAATTGTAAATATATTATGCCTTGTAATTTTGTCTAAGTGAAGACATGTCAACGGTATGAAGATCACTCTGTCAACGGTATGGAGTTTACCCATCAACGAAACGAAGGAAACACCATCAACGAAACGAAGGAAACACCATCAACGGAATGAAGAATAAAGCTATCAACGAAACACATCTCCCTGCTATCAACGAATCACTATTGCTTTTTGAACAGTTGACAAAGTGATAGTGACAGTTTACTGAACAGATCTAAAGGAGATATGGAAGTGTACTTTGCATTGGAAGCCATCAAAATGGTTACTGGAAATAAGGAAACATTCCAATTTCCAATAAGGCTCTTGGGAATGATTAAAATAAGCATGAAGACAAAAGCAAAGATCTCCAAAGACCATTGGACAAAAGGAATGAAAAGCAAACTACTGATGGTTACTACTATTGTTCTTTAGTTTAGCCAAACGTAGAATTGTAAACTTGGGTATATATAACTAAGTGTAGCAGTTACTTTAAGAGTAAGAGAAGAAAAACAAATAGTTTGTATTAGCTATCTTTGAGAGCATACTTCTCTACAATCTTGTAACTGAGCAGCTGTGTACATTTTGTATCACAGATTATTTCCGCAATAAAAATCACTTCAGTTGGATCATCAAACAATCCAACTGAAATTATTTATGTGCTTGTGATTTTTACTTTAAGTTCAGTTTTTATTTGTAAGTTGTTTTAAGTTTAAGAAATATCAAGAATTGTATTCAACCCCCCTTCTACAATTCTGTTAGGTCATTTGGGATTAACAATTGGTATCAGAGCGAGCTTCTAACATACAAGAAGTTTAAAGATCAAGACCAAAACAGTAACCATGGTGAAGAAGGATGCAGGAGTAAAGATACCAGTTCTTGATAAGGACAATGACTTTCACTGGAAAGTAAAGATGCATTTACATCTCATGTCTATGGATGAGAGATATGTAGACTGCATTGAGAAAGGTCCACACGTTCCCATGAAGTTTGCATCTAGAGTTGGACTGTCAGATGATGCTCCTGATGTGGAAATTCCAAAACTTGTCTCAGAATGGACTATTGAAGATGTTGCAGAAGTCCATAAAGATAAAAGAACCATGAACATTCTGTTTAATGGTTTGGAGCAAGAGATGTTTGACAATGTCATAAACTGTACAACCTCCAAAGAAGTATGGGACACTGTTAGAACTCTCTGTGAAGGAACTGAGCAAGTTAGGGAAAACAAAATGCAGCTCCTTATACAACAATATGAGCATTTTCATTTTAAAGCTGGTGAAACCCTATATGACACGTTTAGTAGGTTTCAGAAGCTTTTGAATGGATTAAAGTTGTATGGGAGGATCTATCAAACCAAGGATTCAAACCTTAAATTTCTTAGAGCTCTTCCAAAAGAATGGAAGCCTATGACTGTTTCTCTCAGAAACACTCAAGAGTACAAAGACTACACTCTTGAGAGGCTTTATGGAACCTTGAAGACATATGAGTTGGAAATGGAGCAAGATGAAGAAATTGAAAAGGTACAAAAGAAGGGTGGATCTGTTGCATTGATTGCATCTGTGAACCAACTGGAAGATGACAATGAAGAAGCTGCAAAGGCCACAACTAGTCGAGCTAGTTGTAGGAGTGATGTTAGAAAGGGTAAAGGCAAGATGACAGAAGAAGAAGAATCAGAACCAGCCAACTTGGATGACTTAGATGAGATTGATGAACACATTGCTTTTCTGTCAAGAAAATTCTCTAAGTTCAAGTTCAAGAGAAACTCAGAAGCAAGGCCACCAAGGAGAGACTTTCAACCTAACAAAAGTAACTTGATTGAAAAGTCTAAATCTAAATGTTTCAATTGTGGAATGCTTGGTCACTTTGCTGGAGACTGCAGAAAGCCCAAGATTGAGAAGGGCAACAGGAAACTTGAGCCTGTTGATTATAAAAAGAAATACTTTGAACTTCTCAAGCAAAAAGAAAAGGCTTTCATGTCTCAGGAGTATGACTGGGCTGGTAATTGTGAAGATTCTGATGATGATGTTGAGTATGTCAACTTGGCTCTTATGGCTAACAATCATGAGCAGGAAGCAAGCTCCTCAAGCAACCAGGTAACAATTACTAATCTTTCTGAGCTTTCTAAAGAGGAATGCGATAGTGCAGTAAATGAAATGTCTACTGTACTATATAATTTGCGTGTTACTCTTAAATCACTTACCAAAGAGAATTCAAGAATAAAAGAGACTAATTTGCTCTTAAGTGATAGGAATGCAATGTTAGAAGCACAGCTCATTGAATTTGAAAAAATGAGATGTGTTAGTAGGGATGCTAAGAAGGAACTTGAGAACGTGTTACAAAGGGAAGAAATTCTTAAAACACAACTTGAGATAGAACAAAGTGTGATTGCAAAATGGAAAGATGCCAGGAATGTTGCCACCAACATCATTAATGTTCAAGGTATGGAATCTTTCTGTGAGCAATCATGGAAAAAGAACAAAGAGAAGCTAGGGTATGTTGGTGAAACCTTAGAATCAGAAACAAAGTCAACAAACAACAATGATCATTTGTTGAAGGTTGATATGTCAACGGAATGCAATGTTTCGTTGACAGATGAACCATCAACCGATCAGGCTGTTTCGTTGACAGAGAAAAGAAAAGATGAACTCACTAGACTTAATAATAAGTATGGTCCTGTCACCAAGAACTTTGTTCAAGGTGAGTCTAGTAAATCAAAGAAAGTTGAGAAGCCTGTTGAGAGAGCTAATGTAGGTCACTTGTCTAACAAGCAATTGAAAGACAAGTTAGAGAAAGTTCAAGTTGAGGCTAAGGGAAATAAAAAGAATAACAGGAATGGCAAAGTAGGGATTAACAAACACAACAATTACACACCTGATAAATATGCTCCTAGAAAGACATGTGTCAATTGTGGAAGTGTTAGTCATTTATCTACCAACTGCAAATCTGTTAAGAAAACTGTTAATGTGAAAATGCTCAAGCCTGCAATGAATAGTTCCATGCCTACAATGGCTGTTATGACTAACATGTTTGCTCCATATGCACAATTTCAGAATCCATATGCTAACATGTCATTTGTGCCTAATCCATACATGAATATGTTTAATATGCCACAAATGCCATGGAATATGAATAACCTGATTGTTCCTCCAACTATGCATGCTATGAATGAAAATGTGAGCAACCCTCAGAAATCAACACCAAGGGTAAAGATTGATTTAAATCAATCTGAGCCCAAGGTGAAAAATGATATAAAAGGAAAAGCAAAGGCTAACAAAACAGGACCCAAGGAAACTTGGGTACCAAAATCAACTTGATTTGGTTTTATTGTGTGCAGGGAGACAAAAGGAATCTTTGGTACTTGGATAGTGGTTGTTCAAGACACATGATTGGTGATTATACCCTGCTCACAGAGTTTCAGGAAAGAGCTGGCCCTTGTATTGCTTTTGGAGATGACAGCAAAGGCTACACTAAGGGATATGGCTTGATTTCAAAAGAGAATGTCATCATAGATGAGGTTGCATTGGTGGATGGTCTTAAGCACAATTTGCTTAGTATCAGCCAACTTTGTGACAAAGGATTTTTAGTTACTTTTTCTAAAGAAGCCTGTGTTGTTTCTAAAGGAGGAAACAACAATGTGGTAATGACTGGATTCAGAAGAGGGAATGTGTACATTGCTGACTTTAGTAGCACAAGTCCAGAAACCATCACTTGTCTTTTCAGCAAGGCAAGCAAGGATGAAAGTTGGCTATGGCACAAGAAATTATCTCATCTAAATTTTAAAGTTATGAATGATTTGGTGAGGAAAGATCTTGCTAGAGGAATTCCACAGGTGGAGTTTTCCAAGGATGGTTTGTGTGATGCCTGTCAAAAAGGGAAACAAAAGAAGGCATCATTCAAAAGCAAGACAGAGTCATCAATTGTCCATCAGCTTGAGTTGCTTCATATGGATTTGTTTGGCCCTGTAAATATCATGTCTATTTCAAAGAAGAAATATTGTCTTGTGATTGTTGATGATTTTTCTAGATTTACATGGACTTTCTTTTTGCACTCCAAAGATGAGGCAAGTGAAATCATTATCAATCACATCAAGATGGTAAACAATCATCCTGACTTGAAAGTAAGGAGGATTAGGAGTGACAATGGGACAGAATTCAAGAATTCAAGCATGAAGGTGTTCTGTGAAGAAAATGGTATTTTGCATGAGTTTTCCGCAGAAAGGACACCACAGCAAAATGGTGTGGTTGAAAGGAAAAACAGAACACTCATTGAAGCTGCAAGGACAATGCTAGATGAATCAAAGTTACCAACTTATTTTTGGGCTGAGGCAGTTAATACAGCTTGCTTCACTCAAAATATTTCTTTGATTAATCAGGCCAAAGGAATGACCCCTTATCAGCTACTCAAAAGAAAGACGCCACTATTGGATTTTCTTCATGTCTTTGGATGCAAGTGCTTTGTTCTGAGAAATCAAGCTGAGCATTTGGGGAAATTTGAAGCAAAGGCAGATGAAGCAATATTTGTGGGATATGCAGCAGGGAAAGCCTACAGAGTCTATAATCTCAGAACCAACATTGTTATGGAATCTGTACATGTTGTTTTTGATGATCTCAAAATTCAAGGTCTCTGTGATGAAGGTTTCCATGAAAGTCTTTCTTTTGAAAATGAGGAAGGAGATCAATTGAATCATGTTAAGGCTACTGAGAAACAGCCTAAAGTTGTTGTATCTAGCACAGATGAAAGCAGCAGTGAAGATGAAATTGATGCATTAAGATTGAAAAGAATAGCTGCTAGCAGACCAAATGGTCATTTCGTTGACAGTCTTGATGGTGGATTCGTTGACAGTCAAAATGAGCTTTTCGTTGACAGCCAAAATGGTCATACCGTTGACAGTCATAGAAATGCTTCTAGAAGTGATCAGTTAGGAACAACAAATTCAGGGGGAGTGTTAGGTCCTAAAGTATCGTAGAAGGGGGGGTTGAATACGATACTCACTAATTCATCGAAAAATTCTTTCGAATCTTTTGCGGATAAATAAATTAGTATACTCTCAGTGGGTACGTGTTCAAGTGAAACGAATAGCAATTTGATTTCTTCGGATAGATCTATGTAGGTTCTCGAAATCAAATCAACCAAGCCAAACACAAGCAATTCGGGGAATATATTGTTTTATAAATATAAACCTCGAAGGGTGCTACAAATTCTAATCCGTAGGATTAGCTGCAAATAGTTCAAGCTCACTTAATACAAACACGGATTAGAGTTTAAGGCTGTCTACGAATTTATAAATATTCCAGCTCTTAAACTCTTCTCCGGCTATCTCTCTCTGTCAAAACTATGAACTCTAAAATATGAACTACTGAAGAAGATGAACTTCTTCTGTCTATTTGTAGACTTTTCAAAACCAATCTTTCGATAGATTTTGCTTCGACCAATCAGAATGCAGCAGGTGTCCAATCTACTTTTTTGATAATTAAAAACTATCGAAGGCTTAATAAAAACAATCGAAAGCTTTGTTTTAAAACAAAAACTATCGAAAGTTTTGTTTTAAAACAAAAACTATCGAAGGAGTATTCACCTGGCCAATTTGAAAAACCAAAGGGGCTTATTTCGTCCTTTTGTGTAATTCGTCCTGTAGTCTGACAGCTCCTTAAAAATGCTTTTCGACCAGCACAGCTTCTAATCTTAATAAATAAATAATTAATTTAATCCAGAAAATATATAAATAAATATCTAATAATATGTAGATATTTATAAATATAATTTTCTAATTAAATAAAATATTTAATTATTTATTTAAATCCTTATAGTCCAAGCTGCGGTCTGTGAGTGTCTGGAACTGGACTCCTTTTGCTTAGCAAACCATATATCAATTCCAACTGGGGTTCCATCTTTCCAAATATCTCAACCTGCATTTCTTTCGGGTTTATTATTTTCACAACTTTGGCTCAGTGGGTTCCTGTAGCTGTTTGGACGTATCCTGTTCTGACCTGTTTTCTCCTATAAATTCCTTAGAACTTTCAGGGAGAACCAAGTCTGACTGTATCAATTTCTTCTGTAGAATAGATATGTAGATTATCCTCGTATGTGTTGATGCCTCGTGCAACGGTCTGGTTCACAGACGACTAACAGTGATTCAAACCTTCACATCTTCATTTCAATACAATTGACAAGTCGCTGCATTCTTGATTGCTTCAAACACTAACTGTCAATAAACACGTGTACCTTCACTGGAATCCTTACTGGTATTCAGACAACGTCTTCATATCTTCTTTTAAACCTTTGTCCTTTACCCTGTATACATTGCTTTCGGATTCCTATGCTTCCTACACTGTCTATGTCACAATCAATGCTAATACACTGAAATCTTCTAGTGGCACTGTATACTGAATCTTCAATACCTTTGAAACCCTGAATGTCTTCAACCCTTATTCTTCACTGAGGCATGAACATGATAATGAACTTCTTTCAGTGACCCTTAACTAGACTTCAGAATTACTTCTTGTATCTTGATTCCTTGTATTTGCCCTATCTTCATTTCTTCCTGATTTCTGTGTAGTCGTAGTATTATTTACATGTCCTGTTCTAGTGTTGAGTTATCATCGATACATTGAGTTCCTGTACACACTGCCTTGGAATCTCACCAACAATCTCCCCCTATTTGATTGTTAAACCTAACAAACAAATTATAGAGAGGATAACTCAACTAACAAGTAGAAAAAGTGATTACCCGGGACTTGTAAATAATGCTACTAGTTTTCTGGATCAAATTCTTCACTTCCAGATTTCTTGTTCAAACTGAAATGATAGATGATTGTTCTTTTAGGACTGAACTGATATTCATGTAGTAACTCATCTTCATTTCTTTGGTTCTTTAAATCTCTGCCACATAATCCTTCTCAGTCTTGAAGTAATCATGAGCAGCTTCTCAAGGTTCTTCAGTGGTAATGAATATGTCTTTGTCTACCACTTACTGAAGTATACCTTTCCACTTCTCTCGGTTAAGAGTTCAGCGGCTTCTGTTGTACAACCATATTTCCTTTCTGAAAAGCACATATCTCCCTTGCTTCTCCTCCTTTGGAATACAGCTTCTCCCCCTATGGAATACAGCTGCTCCCCTTAGAACAGTGGTGAACCAATACCACTTCTCTGTCTTCTAGGAAATCTACCACTTCTCCCCTTAGTCTCTCCCCAATAGTTGAAAGATCAATAGAATTGTGGTGTGGTGTACCTCTACTTTTTCTTACCACTTCTCCCCTTAGTTGAGGAATCCTCCAATAATCTGATTATAACTCATTTCTCCCCCTTAGTTAAGAAAAGAAGTTTTCCTGGGTCTTGAAGGAATTCTCATGTAGCATTTGTTAGAAAAGAAGTAGTAATATGTAGTCTGATCAATTGTGCCCTTTAAATACTGCAAGATGGCTTCACCGTCGATCGTCCTACGAACCAAATTTCCCGACATCTTCCTTATACCTCCCAACTGTTAGATCACCTTTTTAGGGCCCTAAAACAACCAATTGTTAGGTCCCGAAGTGAGGTCTCAACTGTTAGGTCTTTAAAGGTAAAACATTACGAACCAAGTTTAAGGGATAGGGAATGGGATTTGGTGTTTCTCTTTCTTCCTCACTGTGAGTGTGTGATTCTGTTTCGTGTACCTCACAAGTGTTTCACTCTTATCTCTCAGAGCTTCAGCATCCAAATGTACATGCAAGGAAAATCACCATAGCCATCCTTAAGGAGGTCACTGGTGGTGCAATGGGATTTCGCAAATCCCCGTCCTTGGTTAAACCAAGTTGTTGATCATCTTGCGATGATCTTTCCTTAATAGGATCCGGAGTTTGAATCTCTGGGGGGTTGGAATCAGGCTCTATTGATAGCAGAGTCCCTGAAACTCCCTCTATAGTCTGTGAAGAGTTTTTCTCAGGTAACTCCTCAAATGAAATTGAGTCATTGTCACCGAGTTGCCGATCTGCACCTACGTCAGACCCTGTACCCGCAGGATCCAGATATGTTCCATCTGGGGAGTTAGGCAATGACCCTTTAGATTTTGCATTGGGGTCAGAACCTTCTCTCGACGTCTGTGAAGACTCTTGGTTCATTAAAGAACCTTCAACCAGTGAACCTGACCGTAAAATGGTCGGAACACCATTTGCTTCCGTCAATTTTCCTTTTTCAATTTGGGATAGGGGTTCAGATATAGCTTTAGTAAGAGCTGCCCAATCAGCTTCAGAAAAATCGATAAAGGGCGCTTTGGATGAGAGAAATGAACTATCAACAGTTGCCTCGGTTTTTGTTCTTCTCCTTTTAGATGTAGGCAGAGCTGTTGTTGAAAGGTGTGTCTCCTTATGTGGTGCTGCTTTGGCACTATCTCCCTCTACACTCATGGATGTCTGAATATTGGGTATAGGAGGGTAAGGAGGCTCGTTTATGTTTTCATTTGGCACTTCCAAAGGCTCTTCGACCGTGGTTAGAGATTGTGGGTTGCAATCTCATGGTCTGGAATGGCCGCTGAGGGCTCTGGATCAACATCCATTTGTTGTGGTTCAGGAGCCAGTTCAGGTTGAGGAATATTACCTTCATTTACCTGTTCCCCTGGGGGTAGAAGTGGTAGGGGCACCGTTCTTAGATATTCAGTGAGAACAGTGGGTACCCCTGGAAGATGATTCTTTCTTATCAGAGCGGTTATTGCATTGCTCTTCACCTTCATGCACTTCATGGTCTCCTCGTCGGCGAATGTCTCACGCTCATCATCTGTTAATATATCAGTGAGAATTAGCTGTAGGAACCTAGGATAGAAACAAAGCACATTTTCATTTATGCCTATTCTTTCATCCAGTGGTCCCATGCACAGAATGACTTGATCAATCACTAGCCTTCCTATGTTAATATGCCTATAGTTGGCAATGGCAAACCCTATCTTTTGAAGGAATAAGGGAATACTATGCAGATTTGTAAGCTTGGCAGTAAAAACATGGATCAGGGTATGAAAGAAAAAGTTCCATGGCTTTGGCAGGTAATGCTTAAGGAACTCTCCCACAAAGAAGTTAGGAAGTTGACTTCTTATGAGAGTGAAGAAAGCATGTATCTCCTCAGTTTTGGGATCCAGAACATGGTTTTCTGTAGGAAAATGTAGTATTCTATTAAAGTCATGTTCCGTCACCCTTATTGTTCTGCCCCCTGGCACAACAAAACTGAAGGATCTTACGTTATTCTCACTTGTATCTGTGGCGGTTGTGTACAACGCAGTCAATTGATCGATGCAAAGGACTACGGGAGTACTCAAGGCATATGTCACTAATGAACGTGTGTTCAGAAACTCTGCCCATGCACGAAACTGTAAGTTCGTAATGGCTTGCAAGTTCTGAAATGAGACATGATTAGTCTTGGTTAGAATAAATTCTCCGGCCATTTTAAATTTCCAGAAAATTAATTTTAAACCAAAACTAAATTACCACTTAAATTTAATTAATTATAAATTAATCAAACTTAACAAAATTACCTTTAAAACAAAATTACCCCTTTTTCTAAATAAACACAACTTAAGTATAAACAAAAGCCCTTAGATCTGATAATAAGAAGAAAAAAAACGTAAGGGGTTGTTAAATACTTGTTGAAACTGTAAGGGTAAAAATGTCTTTCTACAGTTCAATAGTTTTTAAAGTAACTGTCGATGGATTTCTCAGAGGGGCAAAAAGGTCATCTGATCTTCGATGGTTTTATTAAAAACTATCGAAGTGTATGAGAGTAGAATTTTAAACTGATTTCTGAAAAACCATCGAAAGTTATTACTATGAAAAGACCAAACACTATCGAGGCAATATTTTTGTTGAAAAAACTATCGAGGAGTTTAAATATTGAAAAATTAAATCCTCCCGATATATTTTCACTTTAATTTCAAAAACTATCGAGAATTGTTTTCTATAGTTTTTCTTTTCCTTTTCAAAAACTATCGAGAATTAAATTTCGATAGAATTTTCTTTGTACTTGAAAAACTATCGAATTTCCTAAGATTCGATATTTTTGCTTCTGTTCAAATTCTAAAACCTGTTCATGTTCTAAAATTCAAACCTTGTATTTCCTGTCAAGTTTTATTTTGAATAAATCTTTTACAATTTACCAAAATCAATTGTTAACAGAAAATTCACAATTTTCTCAGAATAAAATCGACTAAATATCATTGAATAATATTAACCAATTAAAATCCAATAAATTATGCTGCATATTTATTTTATGTATTTTAAATTATGGAGCAAATAAGATATTGAACTGCTTCAATTTCCATAATTCAAATTTCATTAAATAAATAATAATAAATTAATACTAAATATCTATGAGTTAGATATTAGCACTAAATTATTAAGATGAGGACTTGATGTTAAATAAATTCACAAGTCCTTAAAATATGGACAACTTAATACTTATGAATTTATTTTAAGAGTTTCTTGCAGATGGGATTTTCAAATAATGTGCAATAACTAATATCCCAAGTTTATAAATCAGTCTTGAAAATTTAATATAACAAGTGATTCAATAAACGTGTCTGCAAGTTACTCTATGAATTGAAGACATGCTCTCGAAAGAAATGATACCTGGTGTCAAGGTGCATTGTCGTGGAGTGTTCCACAGAGTTGTTGGAGATGAAGTTATTTCAAGAAATCAGTCTTCCTCCACGAAGTTGACAGCTTCTAGAGATGCTTCTCCTGTCATTTGGTTTGACAGCTTCCAGAGATGCTTCTCCTGTCTTTCTTACAACCTGCGTACTTTATATCTATATAGCAAAACATGTTAACAAGTATCTTTAGGGTACCATATACCGAGATTTGGTATTCCCTTAAGATATCCAAAAATCTTGTTAATAGCTATAAGACTAGATTTTTTGAAATCCACATGAAACCTTGCACATTGGCAACTTGAGAATAAAATATGTGTGGTCAATTTGCAGCTAATAAGTTAATGAGATGATCATACCTCTTTAGCTTGTCATTTATGTCTTTTACCTGATTTGTCCTGATCAAGCTTTAGTGGCTACTGTTGGCAGGGAGTCTTGGCATGTCTAGAATCTTCCCAATTGTGCACATTCAAAAGATTCTTGACTTACTTTTATTGCCGTCACTCTTTTGGCTTACTTGTGTTCCTAAAAGAATTATTCTTCTGGCTTGCTCAAAGTAATTCCAAAAAGAATTGCAACTTTCCCAACATACTCATCTTGTACATTCTCTGCAATGACTTGGCAAATTTCTTGCTCAAGTTTTCGTTAGTAGACCAACATATAATATAATCATGATATCACTGCACATATATGACATTATGTTTGTGCCTTATGACAACTCTAATAAATTCATATTCTGTAAAAGTTTAGTTAGAGTGTCATACCATGTCTTTGACGATTGCTTGAGTATTGATACCGGTTCATACCAATCTGTAGTGATCTTGTGAAGAGAAGTTATACAACGTCCAATTGATCTGCAACAGCAAATGCCATGATCTGTTGTACATTGACTTCTTCTACTATCTCACCAATCAGGAGTGCACTTGATCATATTCACCATACAGATATATCCTGATATCCTCAAGTCTCGTCACTGGTGCTTCTTGTTAGATACTGCTTCCTAATAGTAACCTAGCATCCAGTTTGGCCTTGTCCCTCATAACAATGCCAATTTCATCCAGTATTCTGGATACCCATCTTGTTCCAATAACAGATTTTCCCTTAGGCCTGGGTACCAGCTTCCAAACTTTCTGCCTTTCAGATTGATTGAGTTCATTTTGCTTTGCAATCACCCAATCTGGATCCATCAGAGCTTCTTTACCTTTCTTTGTTTCTTCTTCAGAAAGAAAACCAAGAAAATAATCATTCATACTCTATAGCTCCAGTCTTTACTCCACCACTAGGATCACTAAGAACTAGACATCAGGAATGATATTGAATCTAAACCCTTTGTCTTGACAGATACGTTCTTGAAGTGTCCTCTAGATATTCATTGTGGTGTTGATCTGACTAATTGATCCTTCTTTTGCTCCCCCTAAGCTGTTGCTGGGATTTCCTGAGAATCCTCATCCTCGCTGAGTGGTTCTGTTGAAGTACTGAGCTGTGTAGTTAAACTACCATTACCACTGCTTGGATTTGAATCATAATTACCATTAATTTCACACATAACAGCTGAGAGCTTGGAGTTGTTGAACATCATATTCAGACTTTCAATCACCTCTTGTTGATTAATCAAATTTACCTCGTAGGCTTTAGATTCCACTGATTAGCCGAGGAGAATATCCTCAAGAGCCTTAGCTGCCAATCTTGCCAAGATGCTTACTTGTAAAACAATTTCCTCCAAACCCCTGAAAGAAATTCAGAGTTTGCTTCTATTGGCCAATTCAGGGTATCATGGAAATGTGATTAATCTCATCTGTGATGTCCTGTCCTTCAGATTGAACGAACAACACCAGTTTGTATTAAGAGTAGTCATCAATCATCACTGAAGTATATCTTTACTTTGTTGTAGATAAGACATTAACTAGTTCGTAGAGTTCCATACGTATCATCTGAAGCGGCTCAGTAATGCTTATCACATTATAGCTTTTCTGTGATGTTTCTTTGACTTCCCTTAATGACATGCCTCATATATTTCATCTAGCTTGAATCCCAGATGAGGCAGTCCTCTCACCAATACCATCTTTAGAAAAGAGTTCCTTGTATTGTCATGCAAGGGTGAGAGCTTCTCAACCTTCCTGCTTGAGATAAAACACTGCTCCTTCATTGAATAAAAAGATTTGTGCTTTGAATCTTCAGCAAGAGAGTTGCTTCTAATTGTTATCCTTGACTCCAATTATTAGTTGTTATCAATGATACCAATTATTGTAAACATGATGACATTCCATTTCCAACGTAGCCATGTCCCGTGATGAAAACCTTTGCTGTCATCTCCAAAGATTATTGACGGAACAGCTTTCTCAATCACATTTGATGGCAAGTTCTTTCTTCGATCATATGTCTTCAGTAGTAAAGACCAAGAAAGCATATAAATCGATTAACCTGATTTGCCTGCACTCACAAATGGATTGACAGTTCTTGGTACCCAACTTATTTGCTTGGGTCCAGATGGATTAGAGATTTTGCTTTTAAAAGTGGTAACAACAGCTTCAACCTATACATGCTTATTCTTATCTCTGACTGACCTTGCAGTCGTTGCTCTAATGTGATTCTTAAACATGCTTTTTCTATGATTAATGCAAGTTCTAAGATATGCATTCATAATATTTAAATAAGCAAACATGTTAATAAGAATAAATGGCATACATTGAGCATTTTGACATTGCAGATAAGAGATGTGCAAATTAGGCATGTTCTGCATTTTAGAAAATTCAGTACTTTCTACTTTAACCAATATACACAAGTGTAACAGGTAGCAAGTAGATTTACAAATATTCAATAATTTTCTAAGCACACATGGAATAAAAGAATTAACAATTAAATCACTAATTCTATCTAATCCATTCTGTTGTTGTATGGCATCTAACTTTCTCTATTACCTAAGTCAGTTTTAGATACAACTTGGTGTTCTACAAATTCTACTGACTCTAAAGGTAATTCCTCCATTCTTCAAACTGATTATCCCTTAACAAACAATTCAGAATAAATGAGCAAATCTTGTTCTACTAGGGATACTGAAACTTAGCTTTACTAAGGTCTTATGTGCCAGAAACTTAACCCCTAAAACTAAGAGTTGTTTCTTAAGAAAGCTTCTATCTCACTTGCAAATCTTATTCTACAAATATTCATACACACATATCTAAGATCTTCTATGTACATGCTTTGAATATTGAGAATTAAATACTGCATTGGTTCAAGGAAAAGATACCTGAGATATGTGAGGTGAATCATCTTCAGAGATTGCTATGAAAGCAAGATATCCATGATCTTCTCGTCATCTGATCCATCCCAACTCTTTCCTTAAGCAACATAAGTTTTGTGCTGATGCTTCTTCAACAAAGCATTCCACTTCTGTTTCAGCTATTAACTGAGTCCCTATTCTTCTTTGTTTGTTAGGCTTCTTCATTGTGTAGCACACCCTGATAGTTTCTCGTTACATAGTTCTTATCATAGTTGAAACTATCACTCTTGTTTTTGTTACCATCTCAGTCTGTAACTACCTCTTTGAACTGAATCCTGAAGAATCTTTGCTTCGTAATAAATAAGCCTGATCCATGGATGTGGCTTTTGTACTCCTTCTGAATCTGATGTGACTAAACTTCCTTGACAAGTGAAACACTGATCTTTAGTCTAGTCTCTCGAGGTTTTCTACCTGAGCTTCTTCTGATTCAGCTACTAGTAATTCTTCTATTCTGTTCTGAGGTTCCAACATTAATAAACATTACTGAGATATTTGTTTGTCCATTCCTAACCTCCTCTCTAACAATCTTTTGAGAACCTTTGGCTTAGGATATGAAATATTTTAAATTCCAAGAATTTCGAACTTTTTGAAAAATAAAATATTTCAAGAATAAAATTCAAATTATTTAAAATTCAAAAATTTCAAGAAATGAAAATTTTGAAAATTAAAAAATCCGAAAATTCTGAGAACTTGAGTGATTGGCCTAAAACACCGGATCTAATCTGTATATCGATTAACAAGCTTTGATACCAATTGTTAGGTCCTAAAGTATCGTAGAAGGGGGGTTGAATACGATACTCACTAATTCATCGAAAAATTCTTTCGAATCTTTTGCGGATAAATAAATTAGTATACTCTCAGTGGGTACGTGTTCAAGTGAAACGAATAGCAATTTGATTTCTTCGGATAGATCTATGTAGGTTCTCGAAAAATCAACCAAGCCAAACACAAGCAATTCGGGGAATATATTGTTTTATAAATATAAACCTCGAAGGGTGCTACAAATTCTAATCCGTTGGATTAGCTGCAAATAGTTCAAGCTCACTTAATACAAACACGGATTAGAGTTTAAGGCTGTCTACGAATTTATAAATATTCCAGCTCTTAAACTCTTCTCCGGCTATCTCTCTCTGTCAAAACTATGAACTCTAAAATATGAACTACTGAAGAAGATGAACTTCTTCTGTCTATTTGTAGACTTTTCAAAACCAATCTTCCGATAGATTTTGCTTCGACCAATCAGAATGCAGCAGGTGTCCAATCTACTTTTTTGATAATTAAAAACTATCGAAGGCTTAATAAAAACAATCGAAAGCTTTGTTTTAAAACAAAAACTATCGAAAGTTTTGTTTTAAAACAAAAACTATCGAAGGAGTATTCACCTGGCCAATTTGAAAAACCAAAGGGGCTTATTTCGTCCTTTTGTGTAATTCGTCCTGTAGTCTGACAGCTCCTTAAAAATGCTTTTCGACCAGCACAGCTTCTAATCTTAATAAATAAATAATTAATTTAATCCAGAAAATATATAAATAAATATCTAATAATATGTAGATATTTATAAATATAATTTTCTAATTAAATAAAATATTTAATTATTTATTTAAATCCTTATAGTCCAAGCTGCGGTCTGTGAGTGTCTGGAACTGGACTCCTTTTGCTTAGCAAACCATATATCAATTCCAACTGGGGTTCCATCTTTCCAAATATCTCAACCTGCATTTCTTTCGGGTTTATTATTTTCACAACTTTGGCTCAGTGGGTTCCTGTAGCTGTTTGGACGTATCCTGTTCTGACCTGTTTTCTCCTATAAATTCCTTAGAACTTTCAGGGAGAACCAAGTCTGACTGTATCAATTTCTTCTGTAGAATAGATATGTAGATTATCCTCGTATGTGTTGACGCCTCGTGCAACGGTCTGGTTCACAGACGACTAACAGTGATTCAAACCTTCACATCTTCATTTCAATACAATTGACAAGTCGCTGCATTCTTGATTGCTTCAAACACTAACTGTCAATAAACACGTGTACCTTCACTGGAATCCTTACTGGTATTTAGACAACGTCTTCATATCTTCTTTTAAACCTTTGTCCTTTACCCTGTATACATTGCTTTCGGATTCCTATGCTTCCTACACTGTCTATGTCACAATCAATGCTAATACACTGAAATCTTCTAGTGACACTGTATACTGAATCTTCAATACCTTTGAAACCCTGAATGTCTTCAACCCTTATTCTTCACTGAGGCATGAACATGATAATGAACTTCTTTCAGTGACCCTTAACTAGACTTCAGAATTACTTCTTGTATCTTGATTCCTTGTATTTGCCCTATCTTCATTTCTTCCTGATTTCTGTGTAGTCGTAGTATTATTTACATGTCCTGTTCTAGTGTTGAGTTATCATCGATCCATTGAGTTCCTGTACACACTACCTTGGAATCTCACCAACAGGGAGTTTCTCAAGGACAAATATCCAATCAAGGCAATCATGATCATGAAGCTACCTCTTCAAGAGCAAATCTACCTCCCTCAAGGAAATGGACTAAAGATCATCCCTTTGAACTTATTATAGGTGATGTGTCTTCAAAAGTCCAAACTAGATGAGCAACTTAAGAAGAATGTCTATATAGTAGCTTTCTGTCTCAAGATGAGCCAAAGAAAGTTGAGGATGCACTTCTAAATCCAGATTGGGTTTTGGCTATGCAAGAGGAGCTAAACCAATTTGAAAGGAACAATGTATGGAAGCTGGTGCCCAAGCCTAAGGACAAGAGTGTCATAGGCACAAAATGGGTGTTCAGAAACAAGATGGATGAAAATGGCATAGTCACAAGGAAAAAAGCTAGATTGGTTGCAAAAGGCTATTCACAGGAAGAAGGAATTGATTTTGATGAAACCTTTGTTCCTGTTGCTAGACTAGAAGCAATAAGGATTTTCCTAGCCTATGCAGCCCATGCCAATTTCAAAGTCTATCAAATGGATGTGAAGAGTGCTTTTTTGAATGGGGAATTGGAAGAGGAGGTGTATGTAAGTCAACCTCCTGGTTTTGAAGATGATGATTTTCCAGAATATGTATACTTCCTCCTCAAAGCACTCTATGGTTTGAAACAAGCACCTAGAGCCTGGTATGACACACTTTCACAGTTCCTCCTTGAGAATCACTTCACTAGAGGTACTGTAGATAAAACTCTTTTTCACAGGGTTATGAATGGCTCTACTATACTTGTTCAAATTTATGTAGATGACATAATCTTTGGGTCTACAGATGTGAAACTTTGTCAAAAGTTTGCCAAGCTTATGCAAAGTAAATATGAAATGAGCATGATGGGAGAATTAACTTACTTTCTTGGTCTTCAAGTGAAGCAAGTTAATGAAGGCATTTTCATTAGTCAAACAAAATATATTCATGATTTATTAAAGAAGTTTAACTTAATGGAATGCTCTCCTGCCAAAACTCCCATGCCTACTGCCACCAAACTTGAATTGAATACTAAGGAAAAATCTGTAGACATTTCAAGTTACAGAGGCATGGTAGGCTCACTTTTGTATTTAACAGCTAGTAGACCTGATATTATGTTTGCTACATGTCTATGTGCTAGATTTCAAGCTGATCCTAGGGAATCCCATTTAGTTGCTATTAAAAGGATTTTCAGATATCTCAAAGGAACACCAAACCTTGGCATTTGGTATCCTAGAGAATCTGGCTTTGAACTAATTGGTTATTCAGATGCAGATTTTGCAGGATGTAAAATTGACAGGAAAAGCACAACAGGCACCTGTCAATTCTTAGGAAACAAGCTTGTCTCATGGTTCAGCAAGAAACAAAACTCAGTTTCTACCTCCACAGCTGAGGCTGAGTATATTGCAGCTGGAAGTTGTTGTGCACAGATTTTATGGATGAAAAATCAACTACTTGATTATGGAATAAGAGTTGAGAAAATTCCTATTTTCTGTGACAACACTAGTGCCATTGCCATTACTGAGAATCCAGTTCAGCATTCAAGGACCAAGCACATTGACATCAAGTACCATTTCATTAGAGAACATGTTATGAATGGTACTGTGGAGTTACATTTTGTTCCAAGTGAACAACAACTTGCAGACATCTTTACCAAGCCACTTGATGAATCATCATTCTCAAGATTAGTAAGTGAGCTAGGTATGCTAAATCTCTCTTAATTATTTTTGAGATATTTGCAAGTTACAATGTAGCCAGAAATTTGCTATGTTTTTCTGTGAATTAATTTTCTCAGGAAAAAGTGAAATTTTGTCTAAATCAAAATTACTATGTCAACGAAACGCACCATTTCGTTGACAGTCTTAGCATTTTTCTGGGTGTTTCGTTGATAGCTCTTTTATATCAACGAAACACAGCTTTATCAACGAAATAGACGGGACCTTAAACGCCCAAATCTGATTCGTTGATATAGCGCTTTTAATCCGAACCGTTGAAATTTTGACACGTCTTTTACCACGATCTATGCATACACCCCTGTAAGTATAAATCATGGTATTTCTTTAAAAGTAACGGTTATATTTTTAAGCCAATCCAGTAATTTACATTTATTATTGGACTCTTTTTCTGAGAATTTTTGGGGGAGTATTTAAGAAATTCTATTTTCTTTAATTTCTTTTTACCTGTTCTCAAAAATTCCAAAGGCTTTTCTCTTTTCTTCTCTCTAACAAGCAATTCAGTTCGAAGCTTTTCTTCACACAACAATGACACCCATAGTCAAGCTTATGTCTGCTGGAGGGTTCATCTATGAGAAGAACAACTCCATCCCTTTTGTTGTCAAGGAAAACCCGAACAGTATCTTTTTCAAGATGATGGACTTCATGAAGAACTCCAAGTTGAGCTATGCAATGTTTCACTCAACTCCTCTCTATAATGAGATAATCGAGGAGATATGGACCTCGTGTGAGTATAGTGGAACAAACTGCACACTGCAATTCACTCTCCAAGGTAATGAGTACATAGTTAATTCTGATGTATTGCAAGCATGTCTACATATTCCTGAAAATAACTGTGATGCTTTGCCTACAATCACTGAAATGGTTAACATGCTAAATTCAATAAACTACTCTTTGCCTACTGATAATCTGGGTAGAATAATTAGGAGAGGTTTGGTTAGGGAATATAGTTATTTAGCTGATGCATTTATCAAGGTCTTTTCTGGAAAGATTAGTAATTTTGATGCATTAACTAATTCCATGTTGATTCTTTTTACCATGCTCCTAACTGATAGATATTACAACTTTAGCACCCAACTTATGTATGAAATTGGTGCTAAGTTGGGTGACAAGGCTAATAGGAAAAAGAATATCTACTATGCTAGGTTTCTGATGATGTTGGCTAATCATGTTAGTCCAACACCATTAGTAATCTCTAACCCTGTTTCCAAGTTTGAGTGTTTTGTGCAAGAAAAGAGAGTATTGACAGATATACTGAGGCTGAACCACAATGGTGATGTTCCAGTGGTGTATCTGCCAATAATTGAGGTAACTACTGCTATCCCTTCTAGTATAGTTGTTACTTCAACTGTATCACCCAGTCCTGTTGCTGTGGAGTCTGTAGCTGTGACCCAACAGGCTCCTGCCCCTGCAACAAAACCAAAATCAAAGAAATCCTCCAAGCCAACCTCAGGTGCTTCCCAAAAGGCACCTGTTGTAAAATCCACTACACAACCTAAGGGGAGTGTTGTAGGTGCTGAGAGAGGTGAGGGAAGGGGTGAACATAAAAGAAACCCTAAGGATAAGGAAGGACAGATGAGTGAAATCCAACCAAGCCCCATTGTGTCTTCCCAACAAGGCACAATGAGTAAAATGGATTTAAACACAAGTCTAGTTGCATCCTCCCAAAAGGATGTGATTATTGAAACAAGCTCTCCTCCAAGAGCACACTCCAAAAGGGTAAGGGACATTTCAAGCCCACAGTCTACATTTTCCCAATACCAAAGGAGAGTGAAGCAAAAGTCCAAGGGTACACAGGGTGCACACACACTGGAAGCAACACTTCCAGTTTCTCAAATTCAGTTTGATGTAACCCCTATTATTACTCTGGGGTTACAGTCCCATTCTCTAAACATCAACCTTGAACTATCTCCATCAAATTCACCAACTCTATCTCTAGATGTGGACATGATCCATTCATCTATTCCTGATTCTCCAACTCTAATCTTGGAGAAGCCCCACTCTGAAGCTGGTGGCCATCACTTGTTAAGTGATTTGTTGGGCCATCAACCAATTTTTTCTGAAGTTGCAAGAGGATCTGTGGACCAATCTCTAAAATCAATCACCACAGATTCTACTGTAATTTCACTTTCTCAAAGTGCTTTATTGACTTCATCAACGAAACAGCTTCTTTCGTTGATAAGTGTTTCTCCATCAACGGTATCCATACCGTTGACAGTTCAAACTACCATTCCGTTGATAGGTCAATCTACACCCCTTATTGAAAATCAAGTTGTTTCCACAACTAATGTAGATGACCTGGTGGTAGTTGAGACACTTTTAGGTTTGAGAGGGAGTGAAATTGAGAGGCTGGCTTGCAGCCAGGCAAAAGGAGAGTCTGAGAGTGAGAGGCTGGCTATTTCTTCCAGCCAGGCAAAAGGAGAGATTGAGAGTAACACCTTAGTAGGTGAAGGTGAGGGTGTGAGAGGTGTGAGCCATGGGGAGCCCATGATGCAAGAAAAGAGTGGAGAGAGAGAAGGGACTACAGGAGCAATAAGGATGGAAGCAGCCATTGCTAGTGAGTTAATGGAGGTCAGTGAGGGAGAAAGGGAACTTACTTTCCAAGAGCAATATCAACAAACTCTGGATAGTATTTCCCTGGATCCTGAGACCTTTACTCATCCTGTGTCAGCCTATCAAGTTATGGCTCAACAGGGCAATGTGGAGGCAGAAAGGTCACTCAACTTAATTCATACTACTGCATCAATGCAAAGAGCAAAGGATGCCTTGACCAATCTACCTCCAGGAGCTGCAACAAGTGGAGACTTTGAGTTTTCTGATGATGAAGACAGCTTTGGTGACAATCTACAGGTGGCCACCACTACACAGACTGGGACTTCTGTGGTGCCTCCTACACCAAACTGGCTTTCTTAGGATATGCATGGTAGATGCAACTTGGATGCTGCTATCACAAGGCAGTACAATGAGGCATATCTAGCTCATGAGTCTGCTGAAGCAAGGGAAAAGAAATTCTACAAGGCCATAATGGATTCTCTGGAAATTCAAAGGCTATAAATGTTGCAGACAAGGATTGAGGCTACAGAAATCAAGGATTCAATTAGCAACCTTAGGGATGCTACTGACAGGAGGCTAGATGAAAAGCTTCCTCTTCACACTGTCTCCAAGATGTCAAGGTTTTTCACCAAGGAACCTGAAGTGTCCTCATCTTTGAAAACTCTCTCCTCTAGAGTGGACAAAGTTGAGGCTACACTTTCTCACATGCAGAAGGAACAAGAGAAGCAAACTAGCCTACTCACCCAGCTTCTGGCAGCTCAAGGAATCCCTATCATCTCACTTGATGATAACAAAAAGGGGGAGAAAACTAAGGAGCTAGAGATACAAATCACAAAGGTTTTGGTCCCAGCCATCTCCTTGCCAGAAGAACCATTAGCAATGGGGGAGTTTGGAAAGAAAAAAAAGGATGGTATTGACCTGATCCAGGAAGCTTCTATGAGGATGAGACTTGCAGAACAAATCAAAGACCATTGGTCCAACATAGAAGCAAGGGTCAAGAAAATTGCTGGAACTACAAAGGACTCAAATCCATCAACGGATCAACCATCAACGAATGCCATGGTTCTAGTGTCAACGGAATGGGAGCCACATACCAATTCTTTCTATAAGGTAGAGCCCCTTCTACATGGAGTCACTCAAGGTCCAAGGAAGGAAAAAGGACAAACTTCATGCATTAGGGATGTGGAACAAGCTACACTCCAAAGAAGCTTATCTCCCAAGTCCCCTGCTAAACCAAAGGGCAAAAATATAGCAAGGACTTTTTATCCTGCACCTTATCCAGATGAGCTCAAGCTTCTTGGTCTACTTATCACAAAAAGCAAGGAAAGCAATGATTATGAGATAAGGAAGCAAAGGTCAATTGTCTACAGGAATGGACAAGAAATCTGTGTTTGGGCTGGTCACCCAAACTTTGCTGAAGCTAAAGCTGAAGAATCAGAAAGAGCAGCAATGCAAGCCCTTGCTGTTGCTCAGTCTCTTGATGAAGAAGAAATACATCTAAAAGAAAAAGCAAGAGAGGAAAGGAGTGCAAAGAAGAGCACAAGGCAACCAAAAGCAAGAGCTGGGAGAAACATAGCCTTTGAGAATGATGACTCTCAGAGCATTGCATCAGACTCTTCTGTACCAATTGCACCTCCAACAATTCCTGATCCAGTTTCAGAGGTAAAGTTAGCCTGTGATCCTAATCATCCTGTAAATTTCCATGATCAGCCAATTGAGCCAAAGGGAGAGCCAATTGAGTTTGATGAGGCCAACTTTCCAAAATTCCTCTTTGAAATGGATCCAAAGAAGAAATCAAAGCAAAGGGCTACCAAGGCTAAGCCAATTTTGGTAAGGAGACCACAAGTTGAGAAACCCCCTACCAACCCAGAAGACTTCATCTACATTGCTGATATCAGGGAGGAGTCTGACATTCATATCAATCTTGATGACCTGGTTGAAGTGAGAGGAATAACAGCTTCTTACAAACTACCAGAGAGATTGGTATTTGTCTACAAGGGTGGGAGAGAACAGGTTTGGCCTCTACACAGAATTCTGGGAGAAGACTATCAGACACTGCTATCTGTGTTTAAATGTTTGAAGAAAGATTTTGGTTTTACCAAAACAGCCAAGTCCGAGGTTGTCTCCAAGATTTGCCAAATCAAAGCTAGCTGGAACAAGCCTGGTGCACTTCCCAGAGTATTGAAGGTCCTTCAAACAGGAAAGATAATTCATCTCCAACCTTTTTGGATGATGGAATTCAGAGATAAGGACAACTGTAGAAGATTCTTCAGAATAGAAGACCAACTGGAGAAGGCATCCAATGAAACACTAAGATTAATGCAATCCAAGTTGGGGAATCAAGATGAAGAAGAGAAGATTTTCTACAGAAGACTTCAAGCTCAAATTGAGGAGAACAATGCAAGAAAAGGGAAGAAAACAAGACCACAGAGGCAAAGATGAAAAATCTGCTCAGTCTAGAGGAGCAACTCTGTGCACTTGTTTTGTAAGATTTTCTACTTTGCATTTCAATTAAATTAAATGAAGCTCAATGCAATTTCTACTTTTATCATGTGTAAATATGTCTGAGTGTTTTTGTTATCATCAAGGCTCTTGATTTATGGCTGTTATTCTATCAGTCATAAATTGGGGGAGATTGTTAGGAATATGTTGTTCTTGATGATAATTATAAAAACACTTAGTAGATTTTGTATTAAATCATTTTGTAACTGTCAACGAAATGGCATGCTTTGCAGCATTCCGTTGACAGGTAGCTCATCAACGAAATGAGTAATGTAGCAATTGCACTGTACAATACTTCACAGTTTGATATGCATTTTGTTGTATGTATTAGATAGGTTTTCTAAGTCATGTTGACTAAGTACTAGATAGGCAAAATAGGTTGGTTAATTGTAAATATATTATGCCTTGTAATTTTGTCTAAGTGAAGACATGTCAACGGTATGAAGATCACTCTGTCAACGGTATGGAGTTTACCCATCAACGAAACGAAGGAAACACCATCAACGAAACGAAGGAAACACCATCAACGGAATGAAGAATAAAGCTATCAACGAAACACATCTCCCTGCTATCAACGAATCACTATTGCTTTTTGAACAGTTGACAAAGTGATAGTGACAGTTTACTGAACAGATCTAAAGGAGATATGGAAGTGTACTTTGCATTGGAAGCCATCAAAATGGTTACTGGAAATAAGGAAACATTCCAATTTCCAATAAGGCTCTTGGGAATGATTAAAATAAGCATGAAGACAAAAGCAAAGATCTCTAAGGACCATTGGATAAAAGGAATGGAAAGCAAGCTACTGATGGTTACTACTATTGTTCTTTAGTTTAGCCAAACGTAGAATTGTAAACTTGGGTATATATAACCAAGTGTAGCAGTTACTTTAAGAGTAAGAGAAGAAAAACAAATAGTTTGTATTAGCTATCTTTGAGAGCATACTTCTCTACAATCTTGTAACTGAGCAGCTGTGTACATTTTGTATCACAGATTATTTCCGCAATAAAAATCACTTCAGTTGGATCATCAAACAATCCAACTAAAATTATTTATGTGCTTGTGATTTTTACTTTAAGTTCAGTTTTTATTTGTAAGTTGTTTTAAGTTTAATAAATATCAAGAATTGTATTCAACCCCCCCTTCTACAATTCTGTTAGGTCATTTGGGATTAATAAACTTATTATAAAATGCAAGGAAAGCAATGTGCCTGAGATCAGGAATCAAAGAGCAATAGTCTACAGGAATGGGCAAGAAATCTGTGTTTGGGCTGGTCACCCAAATTTTGCTGAAGCTAAAGCTGAGGAATCAGCTAGGGTAGACATGCAAGCTCTTGCAGTTGCCCAAGCTCTAGATGAAGAGGAAAGACAGCAAGAAGAAAGAGCTAGAGCTGAAGCTGTGCAAGGAAAAAGAAAAAGTATAAGGCAACCTAAAACAAGAGCTAAAAGGAACTTGACTTTTGATGAGGACGATTCTCAATGCACTGTAACAGATGCACCTGTAACAGCTGTGCCTCCAACTTTTTCAGATCAAGGTTTTGGAGCAAAATTAGCTTGTGACCCTGAACATCTAGTCAATTTTCATGATCAACCAATTGTGCCAAAGGAGGAGCCATTTGAGTTTGATGAAGCTAATTTTCCCAAATTTTTGGCTGAGATGGATTCAAAGAAGAAATCAAGGCAGAGGGCTACTAAAGCTAAACCAGTTTTTGTGAGAAGGCCACAAGTTGAGAAACCACCTACAAACCCAGAAGACTTTATCTACATTGCAGATATAAGGGAGGAGTCTGACTTAAACCTATATCTTGATGACTTGGTGGAAGTGAGAGGAATAGGAGCTACTCATAAACTACCAGAGAGATTAGTGTTTGTATACAAGGGTGGAAGGGAACAGATTTGGCCTCTACACAGAATTCTAGGAAAGGATTATCAGACAATGCTAGTGGTGTTCAAGTGCTTAAAGAAAGATTTTGGGTTCACCAAAACTGCTAAGTCTAAGGTTGTCTTCAAGATCTGTCAAGTAAAAGCTAGCTGGAACAAGCCTAATGCACTTCCCAGAACTCTAAAGGTCCCTCAAACAAGAAAGAAAATTCATCTCCAACCCTACTGGATGATGGAATTCAGAGACAAGGACAACTGTAGGAGATTCTTCAAAATAGAGGACCAATTGGAAAAGGCATCTAATGAAACTCTAAGATTTATACAATCCAAGTTGGGTGATCAAGATGAAGAAGAGAAGATTTTCTACAGGAGGCTCCAAGCTCAAATTGAGGAGAACAATGCTAAGAAGGGGAAGAAAACAAGGCCATAGAGAAAAGGATGGTAAATATGCTCAGGCTAGAGGAGCAACTCTGTGCACTTGTGTTGTAAGAATTTCTACTTTGTTTTCAATAAATTTTAAAGTATCATGAAGCTCAATACAATTTCTACTTTTGTAATTTGTAATTTGTTTAAGTGTTTTTGTTATCATCAAGGCTCTTGATTTATGGCTGTTTTTCTATCAGTCATAAATTGGGGGAGATTGTTAGGAATATGTTGTTCTTGATGATAATTATAAAAACACTTAGTAGATTTTGTGTTAAGTCACTTTTGTAACTGTCAACGGATTGGTATGCTTTGCAGCTTTCGTTAACAGGTAGCTCATCAACGAAATGAGTAATGTAGCAATTGCACTGTACAATACTTCACTATTTGATAGGCATGTGTTGTAGGTATCAGATAGGTGTTCTAAGTCATGTTGACTAAGTACTAGATAGGCAAAATAGGTTGGTTAATTGTAAATATTCTGTGCCTTGTAATTTTGCCTAAGTGAAGACATGTCAACGGAATGGAGATTACACTATCAATGGAATGAAGAATGTACCATCAACGGAATGAAGAATAAAGCCATCAACGAAATACATCTCACTACTATCAACGAATCACTATCACTTTTCTGAACAGTTGACAAAATGATGGTGACAGTTTTCTGACAGATCAAAAGGTGATGCAGAAGTGTACTTTGCATTGGGAACCATTAAAATGGTCACTGGGAATGAGGAAACATTCCAATTTCCAATTAGGTTCTTGAGTGTGATCATAATAAGCATGAAGACAAAAGACAAGATCTCCAATGACCATTGGACAAAAGGAATGAAAAGCAAGCTACTGGCGGTTACCCTTTGTACATTTTAGAGTAGCCAAAAATAGCATTGTAAACTTGGGATATATAACCACGTGTAGCAGTTCATTTTACTGTAAGAAGTGAGATAGAATAATTTTGTATTAGCTTTCTTTCAAGAGCACTCTCACTCTACTTTAAGAACTGAGCAGCTGTGCTACGTTTGTAACACAGATTATTTCCGCAATAAAAACATCTCAGTTGGATCCTCAAAACATCCAACTGAAATTTAATATTTGCTTGTGTTTTTATTTTCCGTGTTAAGTTATTTAAAAGTTTAAAAATATCTAGAATTGTATTCAACCCCCCCCCCCCTTCTACAATTTTTTTAGGTCTTTTGGGATTAACAAGGGTGTGCAAAAGAAAAGAGAGACAAAAGAAAAGAGTAGTGAGCATAAAAATGAGAGGTAGCCAAATGAGCTGACAAAAGTTGAGGGACTTGAGCATGTCCAGAGAGAATTTGAGAGAGCCCCACACTTACAAGCACTAGGCCTTGAGAGTTCTTTTGTGAGGAGTGATGAGATCACTCAGAAAAACAATGAGAGTGTGAGAACCCCCACAGCCTCCAAGCCCCAATCTTTTCCTTCACCCCCAAGAAGGTTAAGAACAGGTGGCCCCTCTACTGCACTCAGGTTGGAAGCTCAAGAGAACAGGTGTCTCTCCATAGAATCCAAGATTGACAGCATGTCTACCATGGTGGCCTCTGGCTTCTCCAGTCTTCAGGACACCATCCAGGTTCTGTTAGCAAGTCTTGATGCTGCCAACTTACCTAAGGGGGAGAAAAGGGCAAGATCAGAATCTCAAAGGGCAGAATCAGGAAGGGAGCAATCAGAATCAGTAGGTGTCCCCAAGCAGGATGTTGCTTAGGGGGAGCCTATCTCAAAGGAGGTTTCAAGGAGTGAGGGGGAGCCTGCATCTAAAAAGAAAACAGTGTCTGCAAAGAGAAAAAAGGGAGCAAAAGGAGGTTTAGGAAGTAAAGGGGGGCAAGAGCAAGAAGCTGAAAATCTCTTTGAATATGAGATGGCTGGAGAAACAGTTCTTATGTCTAAAGAAGCCCTGGAAGCAATGCAAGGGAATGTTCCTTCCAAGAAACCAGTACTACCTCCTGTGTCAATAAGATAGCCAACTCAAATGCCAAAGGAGAGTGCTCTTGAAAAGCAATGGAGAGAAAAGGAGGAGCAGAATAGGCTGGGAAAAGGGAAAGACAAAATGCCTGAATACATCTTGTCAGGTGACACATGTAGTGAATGAACAAAGTTCAGCCAGGAAGATGCCAATGCTTTGATGGTTGACTACAGGGAAAGCACTTTGAAGAATCATGATGAGGACTTCTACAAGATAGTTGAGGGAGCTATGAAGGAGCCTAGCAGAAGGTTGAATAACTTCTCAACCTTGCTTAAAGAGAAAATCACCAGTGTATGTGTAAAGATCAATGAAGAAAGAAGGTGGGCTATTGATGTGTACTTAAACACTGGGTTATCTGTATTCATCACCATGCAGCTGTTGCAGAGCCTTCCAGCAAAGGTGCTAACAGTGATGCAGAACAAAATCAAGGCAAACCATACAGCCTTCAATGAGATCTTACATCTGCAAATGCTGAATTTAATTTCAGAAAAACTTCCAGAAGTCTACACCAATCCATTTTGTGTCTACTATGAAAGTACCACTAAAAGTGGTAGCACGAGATGTGCATACATGAGTCTAGGAGGCACTTCAACAATGGAGTCAAAGGCAATATTGAAGGTGTTAAACATGATTCTCAACTCTAAAGCCAACAAGGAAAGAGTTCTTGTTGTTAATGCAATCTATGACTTGTTGGTAAAAAGAGACAAGGAACTGAGCTCTACTATAAAGAAGATGATCTCCAAAGCAAACTCCAACAGAGCTGAACAAGGAGAAAGTTGTTCCTATGATGTTCCTCATGGTGATGATGATGAGTTGGATGGTAGTGGAGGAACTGGAGAAGCAGGAAATGCTAGTGGAAGTACTTCTGGGAATGTTGGATCTAAATCCCAGGAGGAAAATAAAGAAGAAGCTCCTGTGCAAGAAAAGAAAGATGCTGGAGTTACAGAAGAAGAGGAGTCTGTATTGATTGAAGCTTTGGAGGCAAATATCTTGAGATGTGCAATAGACAGTATAAATGCTGAAAAAGATACTGTCACCAAAGAAGCTGTCACAGAAGACACTGTCCTCAAGGAAGCTGTCATGAAAGAAGTTGTCACAGAAGACACTGTCAAGGAAGATACTGTCATGGAGGACACTGTCAAGGATGGAATCAGGCCTACTTTCAAGCCAAAGAGGACAAAATCCCTAGCCAAGGCTTGGTTCTCCAGACAGGAACCTGATCCCGAGGAGACTACAAAAGCAATGAAAGGAAAACACAAGTACTCAGGAAAGGAAAAAGCCACTGGGCTTGGCAGGAAACTGAAGAAGCCCATCCAATCGAAACTCTACAGCTCTCTGGATCTTTTAGAAAAAGAAGCTGAACAAATCAGGAATGTTGAGGTGAAGTTGGATAACAACAAAGAAGCAACTGAATATGTTCTTTGGTTTGATGCATCAAGATCTGTGATAGTTAAAAAGGATTTTGCCATGGAGATGTTATCACATGATGTATCAGAAACTCTTGAATACAGTAGGAGAACAAAAATAAGGAGAATTGAATACTTCTACTTGGTAAGGATGGTCAATCTAATGTAAGGTTATGACAATATTCCTGAAAAAGTCATGAACCATGTTTTGGCATACAAGCTATGAGAGATGAAGAATTCTATCAGAAATTTGGGGAATGGTCACTGTTTGATGATGCTGACATTGCTCATTTACTTGAATATTCTGATGAAGAAATAGCTGAGTATGAAGATGATCTTCCTGAAGAAGAGATGCAAACCCAACCAAGTCAAGAAGAATCCTCAAAGCCTACAAAAAGAGAAACCACTGAAGATATGGAAGATGCATTCTTGAATAAAAGCAGAGAAGCCAACAAAGTGGAGAGTGAAGGACCCAATTACCAATCTTGTATGCTTGAGAATCCTCTGAGAATCAAGTTCATATGGGAAGAGATTCCAGTGAGAAGCTTTCATAAACTCAGAACCAGTGCCCTGAAAGACTTACTCTACCTGGTGATTGGATCAATTCATCCATTAGAACAGCTATGCTCCTCTGAGCTTGAAGGCATTCTTCAAAGGAGAAAGGGTGAAGACTCAAAGCTGGATAAGTCAAGGAGAAAAACCCTGAATGCATACCCTGGAAGTAGATTCAAAGTTTTTGAAGGCACACTGAAGTTCAGAACTCATGCATTTGGTAAAGACTTATGGATGGATCTTCAGGATGCTAGAGTATGCCTCTCCAAGACAGTCCAAAAGCACCTTGATGAGATTGAAGATGAGACTATCACTCCTGATGAAAAAGCACCGGTGGAAGAACTCAGAGAAGTTCTTAAGGAAGTTCTCAACAGAGAGGATGAAGCAAGACAGAAAAGGAAATCTGAAGCTAAGTAAAAATCCTTTGTCAATTCTGATCTTGTTAGTTAAGTTGTCAACATGTATTAATTGTAAATTTGTTGTTATTGTCCATAAAAACAAATTGGGGGAGATTGTTAGGATTTATGGGTGATAGCTATGAGACAACTTAACTAGATATTTTAAATACTTAATTTTATTAAGTATGAACATATTGTCACAGCCGGAGTATGTCTTTGTAACTGTTTTTGTTTATTGCAAATAAGATTCTAGTACATCTTGGTAGAAGTTCATTTATTTGTTCAAGCCTCAAGAAGTATTCAAGATGGGCAGCAAGAATAAAGATTACTGTCACAGCATTGACAGTAAGGTTACAAGAAGACAACATGTTACAAGTCACGACAGTACATTCACTATGACAACAACATTGGCGGAAGCCCTCGGACAATAACTTTACTTTAGCCTGACAGCAAGCTTGGAAATCCTGACAACACCTTCTGCGGAGATTTCTTACTATCACCAAAAGCGTATTACTGTGACAGCAAGCTTAGCCATCAGGATACTGTCATAAAGGGATAACATTTGTATTGGGGTACAACCCAGTCAAAATTGTGACAGTTTGGATGTTCAAGAAACAGGCGTGTTGCAGCATCCCAATACTGCAACAGATCTGCAAGACTACGACCGAAGCTTGAGAGATCACATGACAAAGATCACCAATTCCAGAGTATGACAAATCTACATCTACTGAATTGTGTTAGCTTAATATAGAATGTTTCTAGATTGCTTTGTTATGTACTGATAAGCTGTTTGTATAGCAATTTAGGAAAGATTCACGGGTAGGCAATTTGTAACAAGCTGCCACATGAAAATGACAGCAGCTTCACAAGACCCGTGTTGATAGTGATAGGATTAGTCTACTTAGACTATCTCTCAATCCATTCTTTGTAATCACTCGAGATACTGAAGCTCAAGAAAACAAACATTTTCTTGAGGTTGTAGCAACCCATTGCAAAATAAATAAAACATTTATTTTGTGAGAAATACTCGTGTGTTTACTTGTGTTTGCATTCCATAAACTGATAAACGTTAATCTTAGTTTTTGTTGTTGAAACTTAGATTGAGATTTATCAGTATTGCATTCAAACCCCCCATAGTCAAGGACCAACATTAATATCAAATATAAATTAATATTCTAATAAACGTTTGGTAGGTCTAAACGGGTAGGGTTACCTTGTAGCGATTATTACAAGATTAATTGATTAGACGGTGATTAATTGAAATAATTGATGAAAAATGTTAATTGGATATATTTAAATATCATATTTAAATTATTAAATTTTAATATTGAAAAAAACATCTTCCATGCAAGTAAAGTATAACTATCTTTATTTATTATCAAATGCACTAAGTGACTTTTGCCTCTGTAAATTTATATTTTCTTATAAAAAGTTACACTTTTTTTTTTTTTTTTGAGTTTGACTATTTTATTAAAAAAAATATAATTGATTAATTTTGTCTTAATGATTAATCTCGTCAGTACCCCTATACTCGCGTAAATTTAATTAATCACCAATTTTTTCAAACATTTTTTAATCAATTTTCACAAAAAATTAGACATTTTAATTGTGCATGTACCATCTTTTAGAATGCGGGTATAATTATAAAAATAACTTGTTACTTATAAAAAATTCTTAAATGTTGAAAATACAAGAAACAAAAAGTTAATGGTACACGTAAACAATGAAATTGTTGTGTTTAATAACCAAATTGATAATTTTGTAATATCATGTTATAGTTTATTTAATAAAAATAATAATATGTTTTATGCTAATTATAGTTTGATTACAATCTCATTATTGTGTGAATAAAAAATGAAATAAATGATTTTGTTAAGATATTTTGCTTTAGATCATTTAATAGCATCCTCGTATAATTGATTTTGTGTCTTATTGTTTTGTTATATATATTTTATTTTATATTTTAAATATCTAAATAACATGATTTATGTGAATTATAATTTTGAAATGAATCATAAAATCAATATACTTTTATATAAAGGAGAATACGAGGACGGTGATGTAAAAAATATACTTCTATACTATATTATTAAAGACGAAACATTAAAAGTTTTGGTCGGTCGGTCGGTCGGTATTTGGATCGGACCTATCTACAATCAATTTATTTATAACTAATTATTTTTTTCAGCTAAAACACATTACCTATTTTATATATTTTTCTAACCAAAACAACTTATCTTCTGAAACTAAAATAGGTAATATATATATATATATATATATATATATATATATATAATGGTAATATTATTACATATTTTAACTGATTACCTTTTTCAGCAAAAACACATTATCTGTTCTACATATTCTAACTAAAACAACTAATCTTCTAAACATAACACATGAAAAATAAACATGTAATGACAATATTGGTATATATAATTATTAATAAATAACCACTTACCCTTTTCAGCTAAACACATAACCTTTTTTTATTTTTTTCTAACTTAAACAACTAATTTTCTAAAAGTAACACGAGCAACATATATATAAAAAGGTAATATAATTTTATATTTTTTCAGCTAAAACACATTACCTATTTTATATATTTTTCTAACCAAAACAACTCATCTTCTAAAAATAAAATAGGTAACATATATATAAAATGGTAACATTATTACATATTTATAACTGATTACCTTTTTCAACAAAAATACATTATTTGTTCTACATTTTCTAACTAAAACAACTCATCTTCTAAATATAACACATGGAAAATAAATATGTAATAGTAATATTGTTATATATAATTATTAATAAATAACTACTTACCCTTTTTAGGTAAAAACATACCTTTGTTATTTTTATCTAAATTAAACAACTAAGTTTCTAAAAGTAACACGAGCAACATATATATAAAAAGGTAATATAATTTTAAAATTTCTAATTTTGAACAACTAATTTTCTAAAAGTAACATGGGCAACATATATTTTATATAATTATTAATAAGTAACTAACTGTCTTTTTATATTTTTTAAGTAAAACAACTCATATTTGAATTAAAAATAACAAGGGAAAAATATAGATAAAATGACAATATTATTATATTAAACTTATAAAATCCGGGTTTAATATAATTTTTAATAACATACAATTTAGATAAGATAAATAATAAAAAAAAAAAAAAAAGTAATAGCATATATTAGAAGAAACTCGGTACATTACAGTGCACATATTTTGTTATTTGTACTTTAGTCACATTAAAAAATTTTAAAAGCAAATAAATACAGATCGTTAGATCTATTATTTAAAAATATTTTATATTTTAATATCTAGAATACTACTAAAGATTATGTCAAAAATTTATTAAATTAAATTATTTATATTATTAATAAAATATTAAAGAAAACCGTGCATCGCACGGGACATAAGCTAGTATATATAAAATCCAACTGCGTGCAATATGATAGAACATGACCAAGCTTAAAAAACAGAAACATATACCAATTAATTTAGGTTTGAATTCCATATACATATATAGGTTTGAATTCCTGAAGTGCCAATTAATTTAGGTGACTCGTGTTTTGCAGTAAGAGAACCCTGTTAATAAGGAAACATATACCAGTAACTAATAGCGCAAACTTTCAATGCCGACCACAAAGCAAAGGTGGGTTGGATAATCAAGTGGAACACCAACTTTGCTCAAACCTATAAAATCAACGCTTGTTAATTTATAGGTTAACAGTTCTAGTATACATAAAAGCCTACACCAAAGGTGGGTTGAATGATAGAATGTAACTTCTGTGATGCATAAAAGCCTACACCAAACTGAGTGTACACAGTTTTTTGGACAGACTTGACATATATCTTTAAGGAAAAACTTAATAGAGGTCAAAGACAACCAAGATCTCATGTCAGACGTTATATCATGTGATGCCAAGACAAGAAATACATATATTTTGTAATGAGTAAAAATTCTATGGAATTCAAACATTACATGCACATAGCACAACTCAAAAATTCGACAAACTTCAATATTATGAAAGTTTGCACTTTATATTCGGTAGAAGAATCAGCTGCAATATGATTGAACGTGACCAAGCCTAAATAATAGAGACATGAATCTAATTTCAGACAAGGAGCAATGAGAGATCAATACCCTTATACGAATTAGGAATTGGCCTTGAGCATCTTCTTAATGGCCATGACATGTAAATTTAAAACCAATTGTTCTTGGATCAAATGATCCATTTCATCAGATGGAATATTATGTTCAATTAAACAACGACCAGGCAAAGATTATGAAGCACGGGCTAACATATGTGCCACCATATTCTCTGTGCATTTAACAAAATTTATATTGACATCAACTAGATCAAGTAGTGGAGTTTTACAATTCGGGGAAAAGTGGAAACCAATATGATATTACTTCTGATATCCTGCACCAAGTTCAGACAGTCCAACAGTTTGACCAATGTTATGTTACAAAAGTTAGTAAGAATAGCAGACAATTCTCGCATGTTTGGCGTCACAGATATTTTCTGACAATAAGTAGGTGGTATGTGTGCTTTTACTATCTTAGATTATTAGAAAACCTACCTTGATTCCAAAAACCATAAATTGTCAAGACGCTGAAAGACTAGGACCAGAAAACGTCTCAGTAAATTAAAGGTAACAAATTAGGTATGTTAACTTACTGGATATATGAAATTTAAATTTGAAGAGTGCCTATGGTAAACACAAGAAAAATTCATTTTTTGCAGACCTACATCAAGCAATACTAATTAATATTATGAAAGCTGTGCTCTAGGTATGAAAAATCAAGATGCAATCTACGATAGAATCTGAACCAAGGGCTAGCTAATCTTGGATGTGTCCTTTTCACGACATTAGATGGCCAGTACATTCGACTACCTGAGGGTGTCAGCCTTGTCAATCAATGTCTAAACTTGGAGCAGGACAATATAAACGATATTTTAGGGTGCCTTATGAATGTAATTTTTTTTATAAAAAAATTGAGCATTCTCCAAGTTTGTCTGTACTTGACCAACTGATTCACAATTTAGAATTTTGATTTCAGAGTTTTTATGTTCTTCTGGGGCTAATGGATCATCTAAGAAGGTACACTAATAATAGGATGATTATAGTGAAGGGTCTGGGGTGGTTTAAGCATAATTGAGATGTTTCATCACCATTACTTGATGTTTTGTCCAATATGCATTCTCTGATATGGCTACTTGTAAATTCTAGCTATTCCTGTTGGGGTTATGAACCACGGATCACGGATGCAATGTTTTAGAAAACCCGTAACCAGTGGTAGCTGTTGCCTGTTGGTGCTGCATGTCTGCTTCTGTCACTTGCAAAGAAAAATTATGTATCAGCAGAAAGGAGACAGAATTTTGCTTTAAACCTCAACTCACTCTGGAGCTAATGATTGCTCATGGCTGCTAATTATCTACACACTTGACAGGGCCACTTCTTTTTTTCTTCAACAAATCCTAAAATGGTTGACATGCCTATTCCCGAGTCTTAATTGTTGGAAATTAATCTTAAACTTAATTCTTTAGTAATTGTTTTATTTGTTTTAGTTGTTTTATTAATTTAAATAAAGAACGTGGTTGTAGTGAACGTTGTAAACGTTAGTGTCAACCCGCAGGAGTAGCTAAGTAGACCAGGTCGTGTGTCTGTGTTATCAGAAGAGTGGGAGTAGTGGAGTTTTTCTAGGATGTTAGTTGCTTGTTTGTAGTTACCACCTCGTTGGTTTAGTCTTTAAATACATGCATGTATGCTTTTTATTTGTATCAAGAATATATACGAGTTCTTGGTCTTCCCCTGTGTTATATACATATCAGCTGTCTATATATATTGCGTGTGTGTGTTCAAATATCAGTTCCTTTTCTACACTTGGTATCAGAGCTTGTGTTTAGTTTTTGTATGCCTAAGTATCAACCCAAACACACAAACGAAACCATGGAAACGCAAAAGGCAAAAGAAGGTTCTGTGGGTTTGAGCTATCCCATGTTAACGAAAAGTAACTATACAACATGGTCCCTGAAAATGAAAGTGTTCATGAAGGCGCAAGGAGTTTGGGGTGCGATCGAAGAAGACCCAAAGACTGTCGTTAATGAGAGGACGATACAGATAGCCCTTGCAGCAATATATCAAGGAGTGCCAGAAGAAGTATTGCTGACCATTGCTGAGAAAGAGACCGCTAAGGAGGCATGGGAAGCGATAAAGACAATGTGCATGGGAGTAGAGCGAGTGAAAGAAGCGAAGGTGCAAACCTTAAAAGGAGAGTTCGAGTCCCTCATTATGAAGGAAACGGATAACATTGATGAGTTTTGTATGAGGTTGAGCGGGATTGTGACTAATATTCGAGTTCTTGGAGAAACAATGGAGGAATCGAGTGTTGTGAGGAAAATTATGCGTGCAGTCCCGGATAAGTTTCTTCAAATAGCTTCGAACATTGAGCAATTTGGAGATGTCAAGTCAACGACAGTTGAAGAATTGGTGGGTCGTCTCAAAGCTCACGAGGAAAGGATGAAGGGCAGGTCCGAGAGTGCAGGTGGACAGAATGCAGGTGGACAGCTTCTCTTGGCATCTCAGAATCAAAGAGCTAGAGGTGGTTCTTTCCGGGACAAGAGTAGGATAAAGTGTTACAATTGTAACACCATGGGACACTATGCTTCAGAATGTAGTAAACCACGACGGGAACGAGAGAAGAGACAAGAGGTAAACATTGCAGTCATCGAGGATGATGAACCAGCGCTGTTATAGACAGAAATAAGCCATGCCAGATGGGCAAATAAGTAGTGCCACACGGGTAAAATAAACAACGTGCCAGACGGGCAATCAAAAGGCCAAATGGGCTGATGAATAAGCTTGCCAGACGGGCAAATATCAAGTGCCAGACGGGCAGAGAAGTTGATAGCCACACGGGCTCAGTTCAATAGCCATACGGGCTCAGTTTAAAAGCCATACGGGCTGGAAGGATTGCATGAGACAAGTTTAAGATTAAGGGGTGATTGTTGGAAATTAATCTTAAACTTAATTCTTTAGTAATTGTTTTATTTGTTTTAGTTGTTTTATTAATTTAAATAAAGAACGTGGTTGTAGTGAACGTTGTAAACGTTAGTGTCAACCCGCAGGAGTAGCTAAGTAGACCAGGTCGTGTGTCTGTTCAGTGTTATCAGAAGAGTGGGAGTAGTGGAGTTTTTCTAGGATGTTAGTTGCTTGTTTGTAGTTACCACCTCGTTGGTTTAGTCTTTAAATACATGCATGTATGCTTTTTATTTGTATCACGAATATATACCAGTTCTTGGTCTTCCCCTGTGTTATATACATATCAGCTGTCTATATATATTGTATGTGTGTGTTCAAATATCAGTTCCTTTTCTACATTAATACCCATGCTAATATTGTTATTTTTGGTATAATCTTTCTTTAAGCTTCACGCTAATGTTAATATCAGTTGAATTTTTTAACTTCAGGTTAGTTAAACTTTACTCGTTTTGTCCACAAAATGTAATAAAAATATTTACTTTACAATCAGATGCTAAAATTTTTATTATTAACTTTTCTAATTTTTAATATATGTCCTCATTTTAAGTAAAACAAATTTATAAATACATCACATATCTTATTGCAATTTTATAAAATTGAGATATAAGTTGTGATTTGAATTTAGTTATAATTTATTGTTTTGGAAAAGGAAATATAACTACAATGTAAAAATGTGTTGGTTAAGTACCACATCGTTTCTTTAAAATGATTTGATATGAGACCAGCTTATATATAACCTGCGGGCGCTGAATACATTAAATCCTAAATACAATCTGATTTAGACAGCACGAGTACAAAACCCTAGTTTTGTTCGACTACATATATTATACATCCATATTATAAGATATAATCGCACGGGGGCAGTTTCCAAATCAAGAGAGAGTATATATGATGATGAAGGGTTACTGTGACGAGGATTATATAGGACTTGTTTGTCCTCCCATTGATGATTATGTCTTGAGTGATGCCTTCTTCTTCGGTGATACTTCTATTAATCTCGATCCAAGTGTCTTCTTTGCTAATTTGTCTAAACAAGAAAATATAGAAGAACTTTACCCACCCAAGAAAAAGCCTTCACTCACTAGCTATACAGGAAAAGGTAAAGAATGGAAACATGTCGTGCAAGTGCTTCAGCCTACTTCGGAGATGCTGGCCAGAGTAAACACATCGTTGGAGCCGTTAAGATGTCGTCTTGCTGTTCAAGGAGTGACTGTACCTTGTACTCAACCTGTTACAAAGCCAAGGAAGACGATTAAGATCATCGTCAAAAAGCAAGTTAATGTGACGACTGTAACAAAGAAGTTGGATGTGTCAATGCCAATGAATGAGAAAGATTTTGAGAGAAAACTGGACGCAACGAAAAGAAAATTCCATGATTTCTATGACCATTCCAACAAACTCAAGAAACAGAGGATGACACAACTTGTTGATTGGCGACATCTACCTCCAATGCCATCCACAAACAAGAAAAGTCTTAATGCAAAGCCCAGGCCCAAGGTGGGCAGGATGAAGATGATGGGGATCAAGTAGTTAATGTTTGGATAAGCTTATTGAAGAATAGGCTGTTACTTTCTACACTAATATATTGTAATTAACAGAGTGTGTGTTAGCTAAGCTGAACATGTGCACGGCAACAATGTGGAACGACATGACACAAGAAGTTTTGATACGATTATGAAAGATGATGTTACTTTCTACCATTACATATTGTAATTAAATGAGTGTTAGTTAGATAAGCTGAAAGTATGCAGGCAACAAAGTGAAAAAGGTGAGTTGTATAGCATATATGATTAACAAATGTAACCTCTACACATTTAATTTCTATATGTATTACACATGTAATTTCTATATGTATGACAGAAGAGATATTTCGTATGGCATATAACAGTACCAACTTTGTATTGTTTTGTTTTGCCTTTGTCTTTAAAGTTTGAATTTTCTTTTTGCTGCCACATATTGATTATATTTTTTTGTGCAAAACCTTTGACGAATTTCAAAGAGAAGTCGTCATTATGTTATTTAATGACAACCACGAAAACACATATTCACGAATCTAAATTTGAGCAAAAAAAGTATAGAAATCTCACATAGCATAAATCAAAAAATTAAGCAAATTTACTATCATGAAAGCCTGCACTCCAGACAAGACAGAAAACCGACCTGCAATATGATAAAACTTGTCCAAGCTTAACCGTTAGATTTAGGGACCTAACTCCAATCAAGGAGAAATGAGTGATTAAGAAAGTGTAGAAAATGAATCTCATCTAATGATCTTCAGGACATATCTCTACTCCTGATACAGGGCATTTAGGGATATTGAAGACGCAATATGTAAACAAGGCAACATAGAAGTTTAATTGTTTGATTTGTGGGGCTGTTACAAACTTAAAAGCCACGAATCCAATCTTAGGATCACCAAGACCTAATATTCCTAAAGACTAATCTGCCTGCACTATGTTGTTCTATGGAGTAAGATGCAAAACACTCTATAGTTTATTTCAATTAGTTTGTGACTGATTGCAATTTAGCATTTTCAGTGGGGACATATATCAATAAATGCAAAAATAATGTCTGGTGTTATTTCTTTCAAAACTTTCCTTTCTTCTTTGTATGGCTACATGATGACATGGGCTTAGTGCCCGCAGTATTTGTGATGTCTAGCTATTTTAGTTTGTATTTGCAATCACTTTAACACTAATTAATTGTTTACTTAAACATATCACATTTGTGTGAGAAGAAAAGCTCACATGGTGAGAAATTCAAACAGATATATGTTTAATTGTACCCTTAAGCCAAGCTATAACAAGTTCACATATGTTCACTTGTAAGCACAGAGATCATTAGTGTCGTGATGGATCAAGTGCCTACTTGATAATTAATAGACCATAATTTCAAATTGTTTATTTACTTTAAACAATTTACGGGGTTGAATTCCAAAAGCACCGCTTGATGTAGATGACTTGTGTTTTGTAGATAAGTAAATAGATACTTGTCATTAATAACACATACCTCCAATGCCAACCAGAAATCAAAAAAAGCTGTCAACGTCTTTAATTTTCCATTGCCTATGATCGACGCAGAAATCAAAAATTTTAAGTGCATTGATTTGTGATCATTTGCCTCCATCAATGCAGAAACAGACCTTCTTAAGATGTATGAGTACCCTTTTTCTTGTTAATCATCTATTTTCCGCCACAGTTTTCTCATACAAACTTGACATATATTTTTGAGGAAACAACTGAAAATTACAAGGAAAAAAAAAGACTTGATGTTATGTAATGATAAATCTTGTCCAGGAAACTTTTTAGGAACATACATTACATGCACATAGCATAACTTGAAAAATAAGCAACTCTAATATTATAAAAGCTGCGCTCTAGAAAAGGCAGAAGTTATGAAACTACAATATGATAAACATGTACCAAGCTTGAACAACAAAAACACTAGAATCCTACTTTGATTTTTAAAACCATAGAGTGTCAAATGTGCGTCTTCTTACTATATTAGTTTAACTACTATGATTTCAAATCCATAGTGTCAAAACCTTAACAGCCTAGGAACAGAAAAACTTCTTCTTGAAATGCTAAAGGTAACAACTTGATATGTTATTGAATATACAGTTCAATTGATTTCAAACACTTAAGTATATTTCTAAGAAATATAACAAACAAAGAGATATTTATAAAGCTTAGAACATGTTTCTTACTTAAAAAACTCCTAAGCAGTAAGTTAAGTAGCTATAGCAGCAACAACACTAAGATGTTAGCTTGTTGGACAGCTATGTGGAGCATGCTCATATCACCTTAAAAAAAATTTGATACTCTGTAAACTTGTATACTGAAGAACAAATAAGTTATCACGAGGAGAGATAATATTCAAATGGTCGAAATGGTATAAATATTTTTACACTGCTAATTGACCGACCTGAACTGCTGCAAATGACATGGTTCTTGGACTAATTTAAATCGCATAGCTCTGCAGTACTTATTGTTTCATATCCAATTCCAACTGGTTCAAAAACTCCCAGGCATAGATGGTCTATTTCATTAGATTTAATAGAACAGTTTTTTAATCCTTACAACTTAGTCAATATATGCCACAATGGTGCAACAAAAATGATTTGGTTGCAGATACTGCCCTCACACTTTAAGAATGAAAGTAACATCATCTTAACTGCTACAGCATATTGTGACAAAATAAAGAGAAACAAATTGAATAAAGATATATTTAAGAGATATAAATAGTCATGATATTTGGAAAACACAAGATAACATGCAGATTGTCTAGACCTTGGTAATATAAGCTTAGGTCATGTTGATTACAGTCATGATATTTGGAAAACACAAGATAACATAAAATAAAAAACGAAGCATACCATTTAAACTATATGTTGACAACGAAGCAAAGTCTAAGCCCATGGTGGACAAGTCGACGACAACGACCTGGAAGAACAAGTTTGGATAAGCTCATGTTAGAAGAGGCTGTTAGTTTCTATAGCTATATGTTGTAATTAAAATACTGTTAGTCTCTACTCTCTACCAATATAAGTGTTAATGTATACTTTTGACAAGTGTAACCACAAAATATATGAAAAAGTATTTTAATCGCTTCTGCTCTTTGTGAATTACATTACCTGCTAGCTACACTGGTTTTTCATACTGTCTGAGATTTACTTTCGAGGATAGAGTTTCTGGATACAGTGAAAATGAACACGTGATATTATGACAAAATCACAAAAAAACATGTTTAAGAATATAAAGATAATCGAAGAAAATTATAGAACTCATACACTGCATGCAAAAAACACATACCATAACCTAAAAAATCATGCAACTTCTGCACTCTTTCAAGCAACGTGATACATGTACCACGCTTCAGAAATAAATACGTAAATCTAATTTCAGTTAAACCTCAATGACAGATCAAGAAAGTCTACAAAATGGATCTAATCATATGACTTTCCTCATTTCTGCTCCTCAACATGGCAACATTCAGCGAAATTAGGTTCCAACTTTGTTTAGCAAAAAAAATCCACTCGACATATCTAGTGAAAACAGAACACGGATGCTAAAAGGTAGAACATTCTCCTTTTTAAATTTGTTAAAAAAGTTATCTCAAGAGTGCCTCTTCTATTACCAGTGCTGGTAAAAAAAATTACTTTCCTGTTTTATGCAACAAGCATTTCACTCTGTTCCCCTCCACAAGTGTTTTAACAAATGCTTTGATTTGGGAACACTGGAGTTTGGGCAATACACATCTCACCTCTAACTGGTTTTGACTTCATTTTAAAATTCAATGTTACCAACTTGTTAGTGTTTTAGTAAAAATTTACTAGTAAGTAATTTTTTTTAATTAATTTACTTATTTAACTGGCATCCTCTTTGGTGGTTCTGGTTCTGTAAGTATTTAAGCATAGAATTTCCTACCTCAACGCCCATAAGAGAAATAAATACTCTGCACACTCGGTTAAAAAGATTATATTTGTATGGGAGGAAAAGATCACATGGTTAGAAATTCAAACAGATATATGTTTAATTGTACCCTTAAGCCAAGCTATAACTACTTCACATGTCCACTTGTAAGCTCATTGTAACACCCCAGTCCCACATCGAGGAGATTTGGGACTTCTGTTCAGTTTATAAGGCAAAGTACTACTACTAATTAGCACCAACAAATCATGATCTTTTGGGGGCCTGTGGTGGGCTAGCCGTTACCCAAGTTGGCTGCGGTTGGGCCAGTAGGCTTCGTCTTATTCGGACTCAGAATCGGGACTTGACCCGATTTTCGAAAAAGGCTCGGGATTTGACCCGGGTTGTCACATATGGTATCAGAGCCGACTCTCGAAAGCTTGATTCGTCGAGTTGCCGGAGGTGGGGACACGAAGGCTGGTGGTATTATCCCACAATGGACAGAGGTCCGGAGGTGGGGACACGAAGCCAGCCGGTATTATCCCACAATGGCTAGGGAGAAACGATCCGAACCTATGGGCTATCCATTCAGGCTTGACGAGGACGTCAAGAGTTTAAGTGGGGGAGTTTGTAACACCCCAGTCCTACATCGAGGAGATTTGGGACTTCTGTTCAGTTTATAAGGCAAAGTACTACTACTAATTAGCACCAACAAATCATGATCTTTTGGGGGCCTGTGGTGGGCTAGTCGTTACCCAAGTTGGCTGCGTTGGGGCCAGTAGGCTTCGTCTTATTCGGACTCAGAATCGGGACTTGACCCGATTTTCGAAAAAGGCTCGGGATTTGACCCGGGTTGTCACATAAACTACATTCCTTAAAATGAATTTGGTCCCCAAATTCACAACAATCCTACACTCCAAAAACTCGTGACACATATATTCCAAAAGTCAAGTTCTAAACGACTCTAAAAGATCGCATCCTAGGGAATGTATTAGTCCCATACCTAACACACTCCGAAAGACAGCCTGCTCTGGATACCAACTGTAACAGCCCGACATTTCGGACTATTAAATCTAAACCAAAAATGAAATAAAACTCATTTTATTAACAAAAAAAATTATTACAAAGATAACTATTACAAAAGCGCAGCTAACGATGACAATCCAAGCCAAACTAGTCCAAACCTAAGATCCTCGAACTCGAATGCACATCCACTCGATCTTAACTCGAACCTGAAAATTGTAAGGAATGAGCCATACAACTGTGACGCCCTCCAAACCCGGGGTACAGATTTGAGGAGTCATCCGACCAACGGAACACTATTTAACACATGCATAATATATATAAAGACACAATTACCCCTTGACCAAGACCGCATCCAGATTATGGCAATGAACACAAGCTAATACAATCTTTTATTATTACAATACCAGTTTTATCAGAGTTATTACATCACAACTAAAGTTCAAATCTAGACATTAATCTAGAAAAGCAAAACAACAACTACCCTGCCAATAACAATGACTCGAGGGGCTCTCCTGGCTGCTGGTGAACTATCGGTCACGCTATGCCAACTCATACTCTCGCTTCACTGGAATAGGGTTAGAAAACAACAAGCAAGAGTGAGCCAAAATTGCTCAGCAAATATCAACGAATCATTTCTATCACAGTTGTAGGGATATGAATTTATGATATCAGAATCAACAATATTTAGCTAACACATGCTTTGTATCAATAATGATTGAAGTAAAGAATTAGAATTTGGCTTATACATTTTATTCAAATCAAAGGTTGTGCTGCTGGCCAGCCACGCATCAACCCCGGACTAGCTCATGTCATAGTCCTCTACTGGATCCCAGGCCAATCTGGGCCTTAAGTTATTCCGACCATAAATATGGCCCGACCAATTACTGGTCCATTTTTAAAAAAACATGCCAAATCTATAATAGGGTATAAACAATAACATGCTCAATAATATAAACTGAATGTATAGTAATTGCAAAAGAGCTTCAACTGTTCAGTATCAACGAAGATCGAGAAAGAATCATGGAGTAATTTCAATGGTACAGTGTACTCATTCAATAAGGAAATCAATATTGGTAATCGTTAATCAATGACCGTAATCGGTAGTCAAGATGGAAGTCAAATAATCAATGGTTGTCAATGATAATCAAAGGATGATAAATAACAACAATAGGTGGTAAACAATAATCAAGTGAATTGGAAATAAGGGTTTCCGATGCAGATCAAATCAAAGAATCAAGAATCTCTAAGGAAATGGAATCCGTTGTCCAAATGCGGTTAAAAGATTGATAATTTGAATTGTTCTGGGGATAACGGTATTCAAGTAATCAAGACAATAATAAATTTTATCACAAGTAAGGGCACAGATACTTGCCTGGTCTAAGCTGCTGTCGGATCGACTCTGCTCACTCTACTTTCCCCTTTCCCTTGCTCCGGGAACTCGATTCTATAATTAAACAACTCATCACAATAAGTCTAACTATTCTCGTTCTACTCTCGACACTTATTCAACCAATAATCACATTTAAACAAGTAACCGGTTACGTATCGGACGTCCGGTATAGTTTACGATATTTAAAACTCAGATATTTGCCCTAGTACGGGCATATACAGACTATAAAACACAACACACAATTAATATGAACCATATAGCACTTATAAACATTTTTAAAACATCATACGGAACTTATTCGAATTTTAATAAGTCATTACTAATTTTTAAATCAAAAATCGGATTTTTAAATCCAATATAAACATTTAAATGAAAATAAATCAATTAATAAAATTAATTGACACTCTTTAAATACTCAAGCTATTTTTAAATAATTAAATAGGCTTGAAAATAATTAAACTGAATTTTTAATTAATTAAATCTAATTAATAATTAATTTTTAAGAATTAATTGATTAAAAGAATTAACCAATTAATTAATAAATTAATTATTAATTAAAAATAATTAAAATAATTAAGTTTAATCAATTTTCGGATTTAAAATAATAAATATAATTTATCAGAATTTTGCTGATATTAAAATATATTTTTAAAATAAAAATATGAATTTTTAAAGTTTTTAAACTATTTTCGAATTAAATTTAAAAATAAAATTCAAAAACAGTTTTCTGAAAATGAATTAGGGTTTTGAAGATTGAAACCGGGTCGAAAAATCGGGTAAACGGGTCGGGAAGAACAATTCCGGGTCGCCAAGAACAACCCACCGGATTCTGGGTTTTCCAGAATCCGGCCGGTCTCCGGCCGCCGGAATTCTTCGATTCCGTCCAAACACAAATCAAACCAGAGGGCTTTTGTTCGCCTTTTCAAGCCAAACAAAACCCACACATCAAAACATCTGTCCCTAGCCGGAATCGTGCCCAGAATCCGTTCAAAGAATTCTCCGGCAACGACCTCGGCCGGAAACCCGATCTACCTATTCCGTACATGAAACTCAAAGATTAATATACCAAAATGAAGCTTATAACTCATACAATAAAAGCCCTTTATCAAAAACAATGTCAGATCAATATCAAGAACGTACGAATCGAAAGAAGAAATCGGGTCAAAACCCGAAATCAAAACCCGACTAAATTGAACATAAACATGAAATTAAAGCATGGATTCTTGCTAATTAGAACCCTAGGAACATGTTAGAAGCAACCAATTGAACGGAGAATCAACAGAATGAAAATCCCCAAATCGAATCAAGAACCCTAGTTATAATTCGAAACTTGTAAAATCAATATAAAATCGAATACTTACCAGATGATGATGAGGTTGGAAGATTCTGAAACTAGATTTTTGGAGCTTTGATTTGAGTATAAGAACTTCAAATTTGGACTTCAATAACACTTAGAACGAATTGATTGAAGATCAAGAACACAAAAATAATTTTTGGGAATTTCGGATTTTTGAGTAATTGCTGAAGATTTGCTATGAGTTATGAAGTCTGATTTGTCTTTTTATATTTCTGGAAAAATAATACCCCAAATAACATTTTTGGATCGATATTGATTCGTTAGATCGTTTAAAAACCCTAATTAGGTCAAAAACACGTTTTACGAAAAATAAGGGGTTAAAAAGGTTGATGATTATCCAAATTGATATATATCATTATATAACTAATGCTCAAGAATACTAGGGCTATAACAACTTCAATATTGATATAAAACGATAAATCCGTCCCCTTAAGCAATTAGGGTTCGGAACGATTTTTCCTTTTTCGGATCAAAAATTGAAATTGATTTGCAGAATCAACTAGGTAGGGTTAAATAGAATCCCATAACCCTTTCGATAACGATTCGAATACGAAAGACGAAGAATTAAAAATGAATGTACGAAATTTCAACGGGGCCTTGAATTATCAAAACGGCTCAAATTTGAAGAAAATTCCAAATGACGAAATTTTTGAAAGGGGCTTCTGACTCACCATTTAGCACATAATCACACACTAAATATCATATAATAATATTCCAATATTCCAAAATAAATATTTTAGATTAAATATATCATTTAATCAAATAATAAAATTCACGGATATTACATCCTTCCCCCCTTAATAGGATTCTGTCCTCAGAATCAGATCAAGGAAACAACTGGGGATACTTCTCTAACATCTCACTCTCTAACTCCCAGGTAGACTCTTCTACTTTAGGATTCCTCCACAAAACTCTCACTAACGCTACTGTCTTATTCCTTAGTACTTTCTCCTTACGATCCAATATCTGAATCGGTCGTTCTACATATGATAAATCTGCCTGGACCTCTATGGGTTCATACTCTATTACATGATTCGAATCTGGTCGATACTTCTTAAGCATAGATACATGAAATGCATTATGAACGTGCTGCATATGCGGTGGCAATGCCAACTCGTAAGCTACTTCGCCCACTTTCTTCAAAATCTCAAACGGCCCAACATATCTCGGAATCAACTTCCCTTTCTTTCCAAACCTAACTAATCCTTTCCATGGTGAAACTTTTAGTAACACTTGCTCTCCTTCTTCGAATCCCACATCCTTTCTGGCTAGATCCGCATACTTTTTCTGTCGGTCTTGAGCTGTTATCAATCTTCTCTGAATCAATTGAACCACTTCTTTTGTTCGTTGTACTAGTTCTGGTCCTATCATTTTCCGTTCACCAACTTCTTCCCAATATACCGGAGATCGACACTTTCGTCCATACAGAGCTTCGTAAGGTGGCATTCCGATGCTCGCGTGAAAACTATTATTATATGAAAATTCCACCAAGGGTAGATGATCGTCCCAACTGCCTTCAAAGTCAAGTGCACATGTCCTAAGCATATCTTCAATAGTCTGAATTGTCCTTTCGCTTTGACCGTCCGTCTGCGGATGATAAGCCGTACTCATTCTCAACTCGGTGCCTAAACACTCTTGAAAACTCCTCCAAAATCTTGAATTGAATCGAGGGTCTCTATCAGACACTATCGATACTGGAACTCCATGTCGTACTACGATTTCTTTTATGTAAATATGAACTAACTTATCCAGCGAGAATCTCTCGTTAATCGGAAGAAAATGCGCAGATTTCGTCAATCGATCCACGATAACCCAGATGGCATCATGGTTAGCTTTTGTTCTAGGCAATCCTACTACAAAGTCCATCGCAATGTGTTCCCACTTCCATTCGGGAATTTCCAATGGTTGAAGTAATCCACTTGGTCTCTGATGTTCCGCCTTAACTCTTTGACACGTAAAGCATTTACTTACCCATTCCGCAATCTCTCTCTTCATATCTGGCCACCAAAAGTTCGTCTTAAGATCTCGATACATTTTCGTACTCCCTGGATGAATTGAATACTTCGAGTTATGTGCTTCGTGCAAAATCTCACTTTTCAGTTCCGTTACGTTAGGTATCCATATCCGAGAAGCAAATCTCAAGATCCCTTTGTCGTCCAGTTGGCTACATATTTCCTCACCTGTCATTTTACTCACATCATCATTCATAACTCGCTCTTGGCACTTCCGTATCTTCTCCAACAATTCAGGTTGAAACGCCATGGTATAAATCATTTCCGTCGCGTCCTTCGGATTAATTACTTCGATTTCTAACTTCTCAAATTCCTTGTATAACTCTTTGGTCATCATTAGTGTATTTAATCTCTCTTTTCTGCTCAATGCATCTGCTACCACATTTGCCTTGCCGGGATGATAGTTGATAGAAACGTCGTAGTCCTTGATTAGTTCTAACCATCTTCGTTGCCTCATGTTCAGCTCTTTCTGAGTAAAGATATACTTCAAACTTTTGTGATCGGTGTAAATTTCACATCTCTCTCCATACAAGTAGTGTCTCCATATCTTCAAAGCAAACACAATAGCTGCTAACTCCAAATCGTGTGTAGGGTACTTCTGTTCGTGGGGTCTCAACTGTCTTGACGCATAAGCAATCACCTTGTCATGTTGCATAAGTACGCATCCTAATCCTTTGTACGACGCATCACTATAGATTACGAAATGACCTTGATCGTCTGGTAACATCAATACCGGTGCCGTAGTTAGTCTTTTCTTTAACTCTTGGAAGCCTTCTTCGCATTTATCGTTCCATATGAATCGCTCGCTTTTCCTTGTCAGCTTGGTCATTGGAGTAGCTATCTTCGCAAAATCTTGCACAAATCTCCGGTAGTATCCGGCTAATCCCAAGAAACTTCTGACTTCAGTCGGTGTCCTTGGTCTCTCCCAATCTTTCACTGCCTCTATCTTTGCTGGGTCCACTTTGATGCCTTCGCTGCTCACCACGTGTCCTAAGAAATGAACTTCTTTCAACCAGAATTCACACTTGGAAAACTTCGCGTATAGTCTTTCTTGTCTTAACGTTTCTAACACAATTCGCAACTGGTCTGCATGCTCTTCTTCTGTCCTTGAGTATATCAAGATGTCGTCGATGAATACCACTACAAACTTGTCCAAATATCTCTTGAAAATCCTGTTCATTAGGTCCATAAAAGCTGCGGGTGCATTCGTTAGTCCAAACGCCATTACTAAGAATTCATAGTGCCCATACCTTGTTCGAAAGGCTGTCTTCGGTATGTCGTCTGGTCTAATCTTCAATTGGTGATATCCTGACCGTAGGTCGATCTTTGAAAAATGTACCGCTCCCTTCAGCTGGTCAAACAGATCATCTATTCGAGGTAACGGATACTTGTTCTTAATGGCCAGCTTGTTCAACTCCCGATAGTCTATACACAATCTCATGCTTCCATCCTTTTTCTTGACAAACAGTACTGGTGCTCCCCACGGTGAAACGCTGGGTCTAATAATTCCTTTTTCTAGCAAATCTTGCAGTTGATCAGCCAATTCCTTCATCTCCACTGGTGCCATTCTGTAAGGGGCCTTAGATACTGGCTCCGCGCCTGGTACTAAGTCTATCACAAATTCAATCTCTCTATCTGGAGGTAAACCTGGTAATTCTTCCGGAAAAACATCTGGAAACTCATTTACGACTGGAATATCTTCTAACTTAGAAACTTCCTTATCTATATCTATCACATAGGCTAGATACGCCTCACAACCTTGCCTTAATAACCTCTTAGCCTGAATCATCGTCAGGAACCTCTTTCTTTGTTTCTCTCCTCTAAATATTATCTCTTTCTTTTCTAGGGTAATCAAAGTAACCCTCTTATTCTTACAATCAATACTTGCATCATGCTCAGTCAACCAATCCATCCCTAATATCACATCAAATTCACCTAACTTAAAAGGTAACAAGTCAACATAAAAACGATTTCCCAAAATCTCTATCTCACAACGGGGATAATACGAACTGACCGCGATACGATCCTGATTAGCTATCTCTATAGTCACCACTCCACTTAAAGGTTTCATTACGCAATTCAATCTACGAGCAAACGTTTCAGAAATAAAAGACTTCGTCGCTCCCGAATCTATTAACACTTGTGCAGGAATAGAATTTACTAGAAGTGTACCTGCCACCACGTCGGAATCTCTCACTGCTTCTCCCATTGACATATTGTAGGTCCTGGCTAACGGCTGGACGTTAACAACTGGGGGTGCTTCAATTGCCCGAATCATATTGTTCACGGTTGCTGGTGCTCTGCAGTCCTTAATCATGTGACCTGGTTTCTTACACCGATGACACACGATGCCTATCTTGCAATCCCGGGAATAATGTCCCTTCTGATTGCATTTAAAGCATGTGACATTCAATCGATGGCATATCCCTAGATGTCACTTCCCGCATGTCTTGCATTCTGGTAGTGGGGGTCTAGAAAGTCCCTGCTGACTGCCGGTTAGTAGACGGTTATCTTGTCCTACGTTTCCGGTGTCTGGTTTCCTAAAACTTGTATTCCTTCCGTGCTGAAATCCCAGTTTCTTATTTGCTTGCCCTTGAAAACTTCCCTGCTGCTGTCCCTTATCGGGTATCCCTGCTTTCCTTTTCTTGTTCTCCCTCTCTTTCATGTAAGAATCACTCTCTGTCTCCGCAATCATTGCCTTTTGGACCACCGCTGCATAGGTGTCCAACTCCAATACAGCTAACTTACTACGAATCCAAGACCTCAGTCCCTGCTGGAACCTCTTGGCCTTCTTCTTTTCCGTATCCACATAGGTTGGAACAAACCTTGACAACTCCGTAAACCTTGTTTCATATTGGGGCACTGTCATGCTTCCCTGCTTTAATTCCAAAAACTTCAATTCCATCTGATCTCTCATATAGTCCGGAAAATATCTTTCCAAAAACAACTCTGTAAATCTTGCCCACGTAATCAATCCCTCGGGCTCCATAGCCCTACTCGTTTCCCACCAATAACTAGCCTCATTCTTCAGAAAATAGCTTGCATATTCTGTCTTCTTATCCTCTGTCACCTCTATCAAGGTAAAAGCCTTTTCCATCTCTTTCAACCATGCCTTAGCCTCTACAGGGTCTGCTGATCCTTTAAATTCCGGAGGTTTTGCTGCCTGGAAAGATTTGAACGTAACTGCCGGTGCTGCTTGCTGGTGCTGTTGTTGATGCTGCTGATGCTGATGTTGCTGATGCTGTTGCTGCTGTTCTAAGAGCTGTTGCTGAAATGCACGTTGCTGCTGTGCTAATGCGGTAGTCTGTTGAGTAAGGGTATTTAACAACTGGATTACCATCGGGTCCACGCGGCCCGTGGGAGGTGTATTTTGTTGACCTTCTTGGTCAGAGGTATCAGTTGAACGGGTTTGTCGTCTAGGAGCCATATCGCTGATGAATAAACAATAATTGGCTTAATCAAACAGTTCATATAAGAGAAGGAAGGATCACAATTGATATTTCGAAGGTTTACAGATCTTCTCAACGGTGTATGGATACACTCGTTGCAATAAGTAGAATAACAGTTATGATGCTGGAAATGAATGACAGGGGAATAAATATAGTTCTATAAAAGAGGTTTATCATATATATATAGATAGAGTTAGTACAAGCGTAGAACGCTTCAAAAGAAAATATATCATGGCTGAACCATAACTGCCGACCAGCAATACAACAACAAAAATGCAACAACAACCCGAGGCGTTCCTATAAGCCCGGTGCACTGCTGATTCTACAATATGCATCTATATACTAACTATCTAGAAACCATACATCCATGTCACATCTGTCTGCTACTAATACCTGCTCACAGATCACCTGCTCCTGCCGGCCATAACGGGGGACCTGAAATCTCTGCAATCTCACTCATCGCATAATCCAAAATCTGTCTCATCCCTGCTACTGTCTCTCCCTCTCGACTAGAAGCTAATCCGTGCAATCGAGTCTCAACCAAAGTCCTCGTAACCCTAAACCTCATCTGAATGTCTCTCATCTGATCTCTAAGTCTGTTTCTCTCTCTGACAGCGGCTGCCTCGATCGAACGAATCCTACCCATCTCCATAACCTGTCCATAAAGGTACTCCTTCTCTCTACTCACCCTCTGATACACATGGTGTGGAACTGGTGGCTCACATAACTGATACAAAGGCCCACAAACTGATGCCTGAGACACTGGTGATGGGGCTACTTGTCGGAGTGGAATAGGACAAGGTATCTGATCTCTCCTGACTACTGGGTCCTGATGCATAGGCTGATATCGCACTGGCCGAGACGGTCCTGCTCTCTCAACGGGTGTAGGTATCTCTGCTATTGTATCCTCGGAAGGGTCTGAGTCTGAACTAGAACTAGGGGGCTGCAATTATAACCACATTTAATTACTACACGTAATATCCCTAGTTGACCTCCTAATATCCTTACGTGAATTCCTAACTCTCTATGTTATCCTGGACCCTAAGTCCTAACTTGTTTCAAATGCCATAACCTGTTGCTTTGATACCAACTGTGATGCCCTCCAAACCCGGGGTACAGATTTGAGGAGTCATCCGACCAACAGAACACTATTTAACACATGCATAATATATATAAAGACACAATTACCCCTTGACCAAGACCGCATCCAGATTATGGCAATGAACACAAGCTAATACAATCTTTTATTATTACAATACCAGTTTTATCAGAGTTATTACATCACAACTAAAGTTCAAATCTAGACATTAATCTAGAAAAGCAAAACAACAACTACCCTGCCAATAACAATGACTCGAGGGGCTCTCCTGGCTGCTGGTGAACTATCGGTCACGCTATGCCAACTCATACTCTCGCTTCACTGGAATAGGGTTAGAAAACAACAAGCAAGAGTGAGCCAAAATTGCTCAGCAAATATCAACGAATCATTTCTATCACAGTTGTAGGGATATGAATTTATGATATCAGAATCAACAATATTTAGCTAACACATGCTTTGTATCAATAATGATTGAAGTAAAGAATTAGAATTTGGCTTATACATTTTATTCAAATCAAAGGTTGTGCTGCTGGCCAGCCACGCATCAACCCCGGACTAGCTCATGTCATAGTCCTCTACTGGATCCCAGGCCAATCTGGGCCTTAAGTTATTCCGACCATAAATATGGCCCGACCAATTACTGGTCCATTTTTAAAAACACATGCCAAATCTATAATAGGGTATAAACAATAACATGCTCAATAAGATAAACTGAATGTATAGTAATTGCAAAAGAGCTTCAACTGTTCAGTATCAACGAAGATCGAGAAAGAATCATGGAGTAATTTCAATGGTACAGTGTACTCATTCAATAAGGAAATCAATATTGGTAATCGTTAATCAATGACCGTAATCGGTAGTCAAGATGGAAGTCAAATAATCAATGGTTGTCAATGATAATCAAAGGATGATAAATAACAACAATAGGTGGTAAACAATAATCAAGTGAATTGGAAATAAGGGTTTCCGATGCAGATCAAATCAAAGAATCAAGAATCTCTAAGGAAATGGAATCCGTTGTCCAAATGCGGTTAAAAGATTGATAATTTGAATTGTTCTGGGGATAACGGTATTCAAGTAATCAAGACAATAATAAATTTTATCACAAGTAAGGGCACAGATACTTGCTTGGTCTAAGCTGCTGTCGGATCGACTCTGCTCACTCTACTTTCCCCTTTCCCTTGCTCCGGGAACTCGATTCTATAATTAAACAACTCATCACAATAAGTCTAACTATTCTCGTTCTACTCTCGACACTTATTCAACCAATAATCACATTTAAACAAGTAACCGGTTACGTATCGGACGTCCGGTATAGTTTACGATATTTAAAACTCAGATATTTGCCCTAGTACGGGCATATACAGACTATAAAACACAACACACAATTAATATGAACCATATAGCACTTATAAACATTTTTAAAACATCATACGGAACTTATTCGAATTTTAATAAGTCATTACTAATTTTTAAATCAAAAATCGGATTTTTAAATCCAATATAAACATTTAAATGAAAATAAATCAATTAATAAATTTAATTGACACTCTTTAAATACTCAAGCTATTTTTAAATAATTAAATAGGCTTGAAAATAATTAAACTGAATTTTTAATTAATTAAATCTAATTAATAATTAATTTTTAAGAATTAATTGATTAAAAGAATTAACCAATTAATTAATAAATTAATTATTAATTAAAAATAATTAAAATAATTAAGTTTAATCAATTTTCGGATTTAAAATAATAAATATAATTTATCAGAATTTTTCTGATATTAAAATATATTTTTAAAATAAAAATATGAATTTTTAAAGTTTTTAAACTATTTTCGAATTAAATTTAAAAATAAAATTCAAAAACAGTTTTCTGAAAATGAATTAGGGTTTTGAAGATTGAAACCGGGTCGAAAAATCGGGTAAACGGGTCGGGAAGAACAATTCCGGGTCGCCAAGAACAACCCACCGGATTCTGGGTTTTCCAGAATCCGGCCGGTCTCCGGCCGCCGGAATTCTTCGATTCCGTCCAAACACAAATCAAACCAGAGGGCTTTTGTTCGCCTTTTCAAGCCAAACAAAACCCACACATCAAAACATCTGTCCCTAGCCGGAATCGTGCCCAGAATCCGTTCAAAGAATTCTCCGGCAACGACCTCGGCCGGAAACCCGATCTACCTATTCCGTACATGAAACTCAAAGATTAATATACCAAAATGAAGCTTATAACTCATACAATAAAAGCCCTTTATCAAAAACAATGTCAGATCAATATCAAGAACGTACGAATCGAAAGAAGAAATCGGGTCAAAACCCGAAATCAAAACCCGACTAAATTGAACATAAACATGAAATTAAAGCATGGATTCTTTCTAATTAGAACCCTAGGAACATGTTAGAAGCAACCAATTGAACGGAGAATCAACAGAATGAAAATCCCCAAATCGAATCAAGAACCCTAGTTATAATTCGAAACTTGTAAAATCAATATAAAATCGAATACTTACCAGATGATGATGAGGTTGGAAGATTCTGAAACTACATTTTTGGAGCTTTGATTTGAGTATAAGAACTTCAAATTTGGACTTCAATAACACTTAGAACGAATTGATTGAAGATCAAGAACACAAAAATAATTTTTGGGAATTTCGGATTTTTGAGTAATTGCTGAAGATTTGCTATGAGTTATGAAGTCTGATTTGTCTTTTTATATTTCTGGAAAAATAATACCCCAAATAACATTTTTGGATCGATATTGATTCGTTAGATCGTTTAAAAACCCTAATTAGGTCAAAAACACGTTTTACGAAAAATAAGGGGTTAAAAAGGTTGATGATTATCCAAATTGATATATATCATTATATAACTAATGCTCAAGAATACTAGGGCTATAACAACTTCAATATTGATATAGAACGATAAATCCGTCCCCTTAAGCAATTAGGGTTCGGAACGATTTTTCCTTTTTCGGATCAAAAATTGAAATTGATTTGCAGAATCAAATAGGTAGGGTTAAATAGAATCCCATAACCCTTTCGATAACGATTCGAATACGAAAGACGAAGAATTAAAAATGAATGTACGAAATTTCAACGGGGCCTTGAATTATCAAAACGGCTCAAATTTGAAGAAAATTCCAAATGACGAAATTTTTGAAAGGGGCTTCTGACTCACCATTTAGCACATAATCACACACTAAATATCATATAATAATATTCCAATATTCCAAAATAAATATTTTAGATTAAATATATCATTTAATCAAATAATAAAATTCACGGATATTACACAACCCAGCAAGAAACCAATCGATCCAACTAGTCGGGCAAATAACATGTATACACAAAACATAATATGATATTCGATACGATATGATATATGAAACAAATAACTTTCGATACACGTATTCTTATTCTTATTCGATAGATACGATACCACATAACAACAATAACTCGAAACCTGCAATTCATCCCACGACCACTACAACCCGGTGATAACGGTCCTAAATTTTCAGAAAACTGTCACTATAACCCGCTGACAATGGTCCTTATTCTTATTCGATATTTTCACAAACCAAGGCAAAAATTAGAATCCCAAGACTATTATTGCTTACACATAACACATATCAAATAATACATATCATTTCAAAATATATCATCACTAAGCCCAAGTTTATATAATCAAAACACACACACAACACATAGTTTCGAAAAATACTAGAAAGAACAATCGGAAACTTACCTCAACGCATCCTAGATCATATATTCAATTCTGACCAGAACTGTATTTACTCCTTTTGACCCTCTAAACGACGTTTTCTTGTAAAACTCAAAGGACGAAAGTTGTAGAGAACGAAAATACCTTTCCGAAAAGATATGACTCATCAAAATCGGACTTATAACGAATCTGGAATTAAATAAAACGTCCGCTGAATTTGAACAGAAACTGAAAAATAAGATCTGTTTGTGTTTTATGATTTTAAGAACAATTCAGAGCATAATATAGAAAAACACTGTGAAAAAAAAGAGTTGTAGAAAATTGAAAGAGCTTTCCAAAAAGTCCAGAATCATCAAATTCTGACTTACAATGAATTTTGTACGAATTTTACAAGACAACTGATTTCTGTATGAAAGAGACCTACGAATTTTGATAATAAAAACGAGCAACGAGAATATGAAGTTTATATAGCCTTATAAAACCCTAAGTCCAAACCTACCACTTATACGAACTTAAATCTGATCCATATTTTAGGCACATTAGTCTAATTTAATTTTAAATCATATTCTTTTTCAAAATTTAATCCTTTTTTTATTATTCTTTTATTATTATTAATCTAAAAATTACAGGATATTACACTCATAGTTTATTAGGGTCGTGCTGGATCAAGTGTCTACTTGATAATTAATAGACCACAATGTTAAGTTGTTAATTTAATTTCAACAATTTATAGGGTTAAATTCCAAAAGCACCGCCTGATGTTGATGACTTGTGTTTTGTACTAAGAGTGCCCTGTTCAGAAGGAAATAGATACTAGTCATTAATGACGCATACCTCCAATGCCAACAACAAACCAGAAATCAAAAAAAGTGCTGACGCCTTTAATTTCCATCACCTAAAATCAATTTAGAAATCAATATTTTAATATGCGGCGTTTTGTGATATCGCATATTGCATGCACATATCATAACTCAAAAAATCTATCATTTTCAATATCATAAATGTGCTCTACTCAAGCTGCAAGATGACAGAACGTTGACCAAGCTTAAATAATAGAAACATAAATCAAGTTTCAGTCAAAGAGCAATGACCGATCAAGAAAGTATAATAGGCTAATAGGTGATTCCAATCTTATGATATCCAAGACATAAGATTTAGGAAAATCAAGTTTCTACTTAAATAAACAAAATGTTGCATTTATTAGGAATACGTATATGATACTACAGAAGGTACTTCCCAAGGCTACAATATCAGAAAACATGTTCTAGAGAATGATTTCTACACACATTCCATACTACTAAAAGTAGAGTATGTGGATATAGTATATGTATCAAGTCGCAAAGAGTAATCTACCTGTACTACGTTATATGTTGTCACTAGAGGATAGAGGTGTTTGTCTACGAAGTAAGATGCAAAATGTTTTGCAACTGATTTCGATAATTTTGTAGATGAGTACAATTTAAGTGTTTTTAGTGGGGAATTCTATCCATAAATGCAAAATCCATGTCTTTTATAATATCTTCCATAACTTCCCTGCTTCATTTTACTATATGATGACATGGGCTTAGACGCACCATAAAATTTAAGATGTCTAGCTAGTTGTTAATTCATTTGTACATGCAATCACGTCTACACTAATGAGCTGTTCATTTAAAGAGCTTACATTGTGAAAAATTTAATCATTTGTCTAGTAAAATACAAAAGCTCATATGGTGAGTTATCTTCTCTCTCACCCTTAACTTAACTACTTCAGATATGTTTATTTTTAAGCTCATAGTTCTTGAAGGTCATGTTGAGTCAAGTGTCTACTTAGTACATACTAGATTACAAGTTTAAATTGTTTATCTAATACCACTAAGTTATGGTTTAAATTCCAATAGTTACAACTGATGTAGGTGACTTGCGTTTTGAAATAAGAGTACCCTGTTGCTAAGAAAATATATACTAGTAACTTATAACGCAAACTTTTACCGCCAACCACAAAGCAAATCCTAAGCCAAAGGTGGGCAGGACAACGAAGTGGACCAGCAACTTTGCTCAGACCTGTAAAAGAAACCATTATTAATTTGTACTTTAAAAGTTGTAATATACATTTTAACACATGTTACCTTTAAATAAATAATAAAATATTCATTATGTGAGGCACAAAAGTACCAAATTTAGTGTACTTTTCCTTTGCCTTTTAGAACTGAATTATTTGTTAGTTTACACCCTTTTCAGACAGACTTGACACATATCTTAAAGAAATAAATATGATGTTACGACAAAACCACAAATATACATATTTTGAAAATTTAGAGATGACCTGAAGTTTTATGGAATCCGAACATTACATGCGCAAAGCAAAACTCAAGAATCAAGAAACATCAATATTATGAAAGCCTGCACTTTATACATGGCAGATGAATGAAGCTGCAATATGATTGAACGTGACCAAGCCTAAACAATAGAAACACAAATCTAATTTCAGTCAAAGAGCAATGAGAGATCAAAAAAGAACAGTATCGCTACTTTTTCTACCCAGCATTAGGAATATTTGATGACACAATATCAAGGATAATGAAAGTTCCATGGTTCAAGTGTTTACTTGTGCGATGATTACAAGCTTGAAACCCTCTATTGGGGCAAAAAAGCCATCGAGAAGTGTGTCAGACTTTTAATTTTCCTTTGCTCAAGCCTCAAAGTTAATGCAAACATCAATACATATACTGTATTCTTAAGGAAAAAATACAAAGAAAAAGCAAACGCTACGCTACGTTATGACAGAAAATCAAACATCACGAAAAACCAAATTTGAGATTCTATAGAAGAGCTATGAAATTTAAAGAATCACACATTACATGTACATAGCAGAACTTAATATCAAGCAATGTCATTGTTATGAAAGCGCGGAAGAAAATATGGTAGAACGTGCACCAAGGTTATAAATGGAATCATAGTGATAATTTCAGTTAAAGCACAATAACAAATGAAGAAAGTGTAATATGTGAATTAATGTTATGATCTTCAAATGCTAGTAAAAGTAACAGCCTTATTCTCATGTTTTATGTCATGGAAACTGTTTAATTAACAATATACCTATTTTCGTGTGTTGGCTCCTTATGACACAATTTTAGAAAATAATGCCCTAAATGGCACAATCCGGAAATATGGCCCTTATTGTCACCATATAACGCAAGTTAAACCAATGTTTGTTTGTAATCGTCTAGCGTCTTTCTCTATCCACAACTCCAAAAATTGAAAATGCAACATAGAGTAGCGTTATAGATACCAAAAAACGCTTGTTGAACCTCCGTGAAGGCGCGTTTTGTTTTCTTAAAAATTAAACTTAAGATGCAAACGCAACTTCAACCCTCGTTCATGGTACCTGAAAACGCCTGTTAAAATACCTTACAACATGCTTTAACAGTTAAGCCTTCATATTTACATGTCATACAAATACTATATTAATAAACAAAATACAAAACATAAGCTGGTTCTAAGATACTATATAATTACGTTACATATAAATTCATATTACATTTCAGAAATAAATAATTACAAAAATAAATTGGTCATTACTTGATAACAAAATCTATTAAATAACGTATGTATATTTTTTTCCATGATTGACTCTAAACTTAGAGATACTAGACCATATTTACAACCAAGCTGGCTAAATGCTAGCAAAAAATGTTGGTATCTAATTTAGCATGTACCCTATGTCGACCTGGTAATCATTTTTAATATGAACTATATAAACCTCTATGAACATTACTCAAAAACTCGTTTAGATAATATAATCATAAAAGAGTAATTGATTGTATAACAATAATCATTTAGAATTATATTTTTCTGTAAATAAATGTACATTTCTTCATAACAATTGAATGCTTAAATTCTAAACTACTCCTCGGGTGATTTGTTTGATAATGAAATATATTGTAGGAGCTGCAGGGTGTCAGTTAAAAAAGGTCTAAGGCGTCGGTTTTTTGGCGTAGTATATGTAGGGGACGCTATAGGTATAGGTCTTTTGCGTCGGTTAAATAGGCAACGCTAATAGTTGTTCTGCGTCAGTTAATAACCGACGCAAAAAGTCATTAACCGACGCCTATAGTCTGACAAAAGCATCGGTTGTCTGAAATGCCGACGCCTATAGTCTTGACAAAAGCGTCGGTTGTGTGAAATGCCGACGCCTATAGTCCTTACAAAAGCGTCGCTTCTGTGAAATGCTGACGCCTATAGTCTGTGTTATGGCGTCACACTACTAGCAATCGACGCCTAAACTATCTTTTAGAAAAATACTTTTTTTTGTTGTTTTACTGATATTCAGCTTGTTAACGTTTTTGTTTCACATATATACTGATGTACAGCCATCAATTTTTTATAAACATCAACTAATACACTAAAATAATATCATAACACAAACATTATCAGATATTTGATTATCATAAATTGACAAAAGTTTCATGATATCTTAATGTCTACACTTAGAAAAACAAGAACATTAAATTGCAAATACTACCAAAAATTCAATCTGGTGCTTGGTTTCCCTTACAAAATTAAATAAATTATGTCAAAAAGATCGTCCAACATAGTAATCCTTTTGCTTCAATTTTTTGCACATCTTTAGACCTCTTTTTTTCTTGGATACTCCATGCACTAGAACCCTCGTGTGACTGGAATTCACTGACACCGTAAATTTGCAGAAAGTGCAGCCTCTAATAAAAGAATCCAAACAGGCCAAGTACATGTGCTCCGTAGATAGAACTACAAGTTTTGCCTTTGTAAAATAGTGGCAAAGCTGAACTTGCCAGAACAATAGCCAAATTAATCTTGTACAATATGAGATAAGTGCTATTCTCCCGAACAATTTGTACTTGCTCTCCTAGGATTCTGGATTTATAATCCTGTAAAAAATTAGCTAGATGATTATATTGAAAGTTGCGGAAAAAAAATCTCTATATTAGCCACAAAGATCAACAAAGAAATGGTCTACTAACAAGGATTTTTTAATTTCATTTTCTTTTAGTATATTATGTTTGATAGTTGTATTATCAAAATACTAGCTGTTATGAAATAATTATGATGGGATATTAATTTTATTTATAATTGTTTTAAAAAGGCTTAACTAGGACTACTAGACCTAAAGTGAACCAGTTAGTGAAGAATTTGTTACATATTGATTGTTGTATCACCTTATGCAAGTATTCAACATAGTATTCTAAGCTGGTAATAGAAAGTTCTATTGGTTTGTAATTTAAATTCGAAAAGAACTCATAATAACCAACAATCCTTCTTTTTTATTAGTAGAGTGCCATATGAAATTTTTGTAATACAACGATTACAAATTTCTTTTTCAACACAAGATTAATGACAACAACAGTGAACCTAAAAATACCTCAAATTTTATAAGATTAGAGATGTTAAATACACAAGTAAAATTTTATAAAAGCAGATTCACTTCTTTCCTGGCAAAAATGAATTTGTCACTGGTTTTTTCCAAGTCACGATGAGATGATCATGAAAAGAAAGTTAGAACATACCAAGAACAACACATAATCCATTCCTCGCAGCTGCTGCAGCACCCAAACCAAATGTTGCCTGCCAATGCCATAGTTAAAGATCAAGAACCCACATTAAAAAACACTACAAGAATACGTAAGAAAAAAACCAGAAACAAAAGTAATGTGTATTTACGCCAGTAATATCACATACAGGCTTCTTAGCAACACTGTTTTTCAACGTGTCAACCATTGTCGAACAACGAGCATATGATTTGCTTTCTCGACTAAAAAACCTCTGAGCAAGTAAACGAGTATACTCCATAATAAGAGACAGTGTCCAACATACGCCATAATAAGAGACAGTGTCCAACACACAAAATGAAAAACCTCTATCAGCGCCATCTCGATTTCAACAATGCAATAAAACTTCAAATTTTTTCAGCCTAAAACACAAGATTTTTAGCAGTCATTATAAGTCACAACATACATTATCAAGTACACATAGATACATTGTCTGTATTTACAACTATAAGCACATGCGTTCATACAAATGTAAAGTGTAGTCAAAAGTTAGTTGGGACATTTTATCATACATCTAGTGTGCACTGGAAAAAAGCAAAAGAAAAAAATGGATTTTAGGTACCTAAGTTGAACGGGGGACTCCACTATTTAGTTAGTGAAGAACAATATGCCGCTTTGACAAGCCTCTTGGCGCTTCCTTGTATCAGAAGAACAAGACTGCAGGCAGAGAGTAAAGAACATCAATTACCAGAGACTTCTTGGGAGAACCGTTGAAGATTGTTGGTACATTGGTGTTGTTAATCTTCGGCATTAAATGCTTGTCAGCTCTGTTGCAAAGATATTCTTGAATTGTCCTGATATTCCGAATATATTTCACATACTTGTTCTTTTCAGGATCAAGTGTCATGTACTTTGCACGAACTGCGAACCTTTCCAAGTGTTTGTCCTCATTTGTAATATATATCATGGAAGGTATAATTGAAGGATGTTTCTTCATAAGGCCCATCTGCAAACAATATAAAAATTAAGTACTACAAAGGTATAGGGAAACCATATTGATACAAGATGCAACTGTGTATTTGTTTTACCACAAATTTTAGGCTCAGGTGAACGCCCTCAACAACCACTGATTCTTTTCTCTCTTCCCATCCTGTGAAGGATTAAAAGATAACACAATTTTAAGTACCGCTAGAATTGAAAAATTAAGAAAAAACCCGTGATCAGAACACATAATACAAATTATAAGAGATAGCCTTCACATGTACACCATCAATTTAAAATATTTTGTACTTCCATCAAAGAAATCAATAGAAAAAAGATGAATACCAGCAGAGAAGACAAGGTAGACTTGCCGCAGCCACTAGTGCCGCACAATAACACAGTAACTGATTCCTTTCGCTCCCGAATTCTGAAAAGTTTAAGTTCTTTTTAATTGACACAATTCAGTTGATATATCTGAATTCGTTTATTAAGATATAGAGAGAGAGGGCTGGGTAGAGGGATGAAGGGAGGGAGGGAGAGGGAGATGGAAAATACCTGGAATAGAACTAAGATGAAGCATGAATACGGAGATGTAGCAGCTTCTAATTAGGGCTCGAACAAATTACTTGCATAATCCAATCGGTAAAACTCAGTTTAGTCGGAAGAACTCGGTCTAGATCTAGATCGATTGAAAAATTAGGGCTCTACAGATGAGGTAGTTAGTCAGTCGGGTGAAATTGGGGATCCTGCTGCTTATATTGGACTCTTAACTCTTTAGTAACAATATGTTATATTTTCAAAAAAAAATCAAAGAAAAGTAATATTGAACTTATATTAAAGAAAATTAAAATTTGTGGCATGTGAGAAATCAACAAAGCAAATTACATAAATTAAAATGATTTTGTTGAACTTAAGTCATTTTTTACATGACATTATTTTAATAATTAAAAATACTATTTTTTTACTTAAACTAGAATGATTTTGTTGAACTTAAATCATTTTTTATATGACATTATTTTAATAATTAAAAATACTATTTTTTTAATGACATTATTTTTGTAACATGTTTTTACTTTGTTTAAACAAAATATCTTAATAAAATAACTAATAAAAAATATAATCATGAACAAAATAATTAATAAAATTAATAAATTTCAAATAATTTAATTATGAGATTATAGTATGATTTTCCGGATTCTCTGTATTATAGAATTTTACCTGAAATAGTGGTCACTTTATCATAAAAAATGACTCAAGATATCAATATTTGGGGTTGTATTTAAAATTTACAGAGTTGTCAGGAAAAAGCGTTGTTTCAAACATCATATTACTGTTTGCTATTTTTTTAACTTGTACATGTTTTTATGCAGAATATAAAAAATAATGATTTCGGTGAAGTTTGATGGTAAAACTAACGGACTAACGGCTAATCCCACAAAAGCTGAAAATTAGCTTTTTTAAAAAAATAAAATAATAGGAGGCCTGCTTTTTCTAAAATTAAGTAACTTTTAAGCCAAAATTATTTTCAGAAAAGTTGCTTGTAGAATTTAATAAATAGTTTTTTGGCCCTTTTTTTGCAAAAAGTCGCAATGCCAAACGTATCTTTAAGAAAAAATTCAATGCACGTTATTTATTATTGTGTAATGAGAATATTAAAATAGGTCACTCAAAGTCCAAAAATCTCATGCCAATTTCTTACTATATAAATTATTCAATCAACAAAATTCACCAAAACAAACCCAGCACAATTGGTTAGGAGAGGGAAATATTGATATTGGCTTGTAGATGGTCAGGGGTTCGAAACTCTACTCAAGTGATTAATTTTTTGTAAAGAACATAGTCTATAGCGTCGGTTTCACCAGACCGACACCAAAAATGCACTCTACAGCGTCGGTTCCCCAAAGGCCGACACTAAAAATTCACTCTATAGCTTCGGTTTCATAACAGCGACACTAAAAAGTGCACTTACTGCGTCGGTGTTACAATGACCGACGCTAGAAGTCTTCTATTGCGTCAGCATTCATAGAACCGACGCATAAAAGTGTTAAAAGCGTTGGTTAATGTAGACAACCGACGCCTTAGATCAAGGAAAACTGACAATAAGCGTCGATTATGCTAGCAACCGACGCATAAAACATGTAAAGGCGTCGCTTGCCCCTAGAACCGACGCTAAAAGTGCGACGTTGTAGGTGCAATCTGTACTAGTGGATCTACCTTATTCATCCTTTTAAAAACCGTGTCTTCTTGTGATGACCTTAGAGAAAGGTAATACATTTGCCACTATAAGTTGTGTTTGTAGCAACAAATATAATGCCTAAGCCCCATTACCAGCTAGGCGGCGCCTGGTTGCATTTGATACGGAAATCTGGCCAAGCTTATCCGTATCAGTTGGTACCATTCTTTCACGGTGTAGAATGTATGGACGAAGCCACACGCCAGTATAAACCTGCATAGGCATATATTTAATGAAGAACATATGCTGGAGATTACAAATAAATTTATGACAAAGTATCATGACATCATGAGTAGCCAGCAAGACCATAAACAACACAAACTAGCACTTGCAAATTTCGCTTTTTGGTCTACAACTTGGATGTACTGTTACTAAGAAAGTATAAAGTAAAAAAGAAAACCCTGCATTATAGACCCCATCAGTACACAGCGCAGTCAGTTGGGTAAAATTTTAATGTTGATAGTTGACACAACACACCAGAAAAATTCACACACACTGTACTTATTATCGAGATTATCACTTTATCCACTCTATCCAGGTCAAAATTCACACACTGATTCTATTATCGAAACTATTACTTTCTCGAGTTAAAATCTATCAAAGTCAAAATTCACACAGACTTCACCTATTATCGAGATTATCACTTCATCCAGTATCATTTCATCAAGATTATTACTTTATCGAGTATTATTTATCGAATCATTTCATCGAAAAAACGAAACAAGAACTCAAAAAAACAAAATAAACACACACCTGACCGACATTTCGGTCCGGAAAACGCATTTTGGGAGAGAGAATCGAAGCGCAAGTATCATTTTTATGAATTTTCTTCTTCATTGCTGAGAGAGAGAGAGAGAGTTTTGAACAATGATTTGTTGAACAACAATTTCTAAAGAAGTTGCGAAACTTTTCAACCAAATAGAAAATACAATAATTAAAAAAGAACTCCCTATGGTAAATTGATTTAAACCATTCGATGGTTTTTAAATAGGGATCAGGTGAAAAGTATTCTTTGTTTTTCAAGTTAATGAAGATCCAACAGCCAAGATTGTTTCTACAAGTTTGGTTCGATGGTTTTCAAAATCAAAGTCTACAATTACAACAGAGGAAGTGTGTCTTCTTCAGCCGAGTTATTTTCACAGTAGCAATAACTGAGAGAGAGATCAAGCTAGAGAGAAAATACCAGAGAAATTAATTCTGCTTGAAATCTATCAAAGTTTTGATTGTGTATAACTTAGAACTCATTGAAGCTAATCTACGGATTAGAAATTGTAGCACCCCTCGAGGTTTATATTTATAAAAAGATATATTCCCCGAATCTTGGTTTGGTTTGGTGTGTTTGATTTCGTTATAGAACTGAATGAATTATCCGCGAACGAAATTAAATTATTTGTGAGTATCGTATTCAACCCCCCTTCTACGATACTTTAGACCTAACAATTGGTATCAGAGCTACTTGGTTGACGTACAAATTAGATCCGGTGAATGAGACCAAAATCAAACGTAGCGTGAAAATTCGAAGCAAATTTTTTAACTTTCAAAAATTTTCATTTAATTGGAATTTCTTGAATTTTAAACAATTTGAAATTTTCAGAAACCATGAGTGCTCCAAAGACAACCGCTGGTATTAAAGTTCCCCTGTTTACTAGAGATGATTTCGGTTTGTGGAAAATGAAGATGTTGTTATTTATCAAGGCATCTAATCCGTTGTATATTGGCATATTAGAAAACGAACCGTTTGTTCCAATGAAACCAGTTAGTGAATCTACAGCTCCTGATGGTAGCAGGTTTACTTCAGGCACCCAACCTAAGGATATTACTGAGTATACAAATTCTGACAAAGAACTGATTCGATTGGACACAGGTTTGATGTTGATATTGGCGGACTCCGCAGACAAGGAAATGAGCTATCAGTTGATGAACAGTACAAGCGGGAAACACATGTGGGATACCATTAACTTGATAATGGAAGGAACTGAAGACGTTCAGGAAAATAGATTGGACATCCTGACTTCTCAGCATGAAGCTTTTAGGTCTCTTCCAGGAGAAAGTATAATCCAGGTCTTTGAGAAATATACTAAGCTTCTAAATGAATTGGCAATGAAAGGAAAGATCTATCCACTGAGAGAATCAAACAGGAAGTTCATGATGACGCTGCCCCATCATGTAGAACACAAGTCATCATCCATAAGGGAAAGAATTGACTTCACAAAGATGTCATTAGAGATGATCTATGGCAAGTTGAAGACCTATGAGATGGAACAGGAACAGAGAGTGATAATCTACGGATCAGGGACAGTGGACAGCAAGCACAATGCACTTGTGAGATCAGCAGCACTTGTAGTGGATGAACCAATAACTTCTGAGATTCAGTTTCAAACCCCTAGAGCTGGAAAGGAGGTGATAATAGAAGCAGAAATGGATTCTGTGAATCTGGGTGTTGATGAAAGTGATTACTACACCCTAGAAGAGCTTGAGCAAATGGAAGACAAAACCATGGCGTACTTAGCTGCAAAGTTTAGTCATATTCGTTTCAAGAGAAACCCTAAGTACAAGTTCAAGGGCTCAACCAACAGATTCCATAAGAGCAATTATGCACCTAGTACAGGCTTTAAGGGAGGCTACAAGACTGGCATGATTGATAGAAGCAAATCAAGATGCTACAATTGCAATGAGTTAGGGCATTTCGCCACTGAATGCCGGAAGCCTCGTCAAGCGAGAGACATGAAAAATGTCTATGGAAAGAAGGATTCTTATGATGAGTTGAAGAAAGAGAATGCCAAGCTTAAACAACAATTGGAGGCATTCTCTGGAAAGCAGAAAGGGAAAGCTTATATAGCAGAGGGAAAGCACTGGGATGATACTGATTCGGATGAAGAGGAGGAATATGTAAATTTTGCCCTAATGGCTGACTCTTCAGAGGAATCACCACAATCATCTCAGGTACCTATCTTAACTACAATTGATATGTCTAACTCTGAGTACAAGAAAACTGTGCAAGATCTTGGTGTAGAATTGTTTAATGTACACACAAGCATGCTAGCATCAGAAATGGAAAATGCTAAACTAGTTCTTAAGATTAAAAATATAGAATCTAAAAATGAAGAACTAGAGCTTGTAGCTGTCACATTAGAAGATCTTAAGCAAAAGAACGCGTACCTAGAGAACAAGGTCAAGTGTAATGATGAGATAGAGACTATCCTCAGGAAGCAGATTTCAGATTTAGATTTGAAGCTGAATGCTTTTAAGAATTCCGCCCTAATTGCTAAGGAGATCATTGATACTCAGGCCATAGGGAATAAAACTGCTATAGGATTTGACTATGACAAGAAAGCTGGTAAGAAGAAAGTGGAATTCCCTATGACACCTTCAGTTGTCAAAAGGAATACTCCACATGTTCTTAAGAATGTTGATTGTCCAGTTTTTGTTAAGCCTTTTCCACCACTCTTTCATGAGGATGACCTTTTCATAAGACAAGAATTGCTTGATGAGGATTTGTTGAAGGAAAAAGAGGTAAAGACTAAGTTACCTAGGAAATCAGTAAAAACTGAATTACCTAAACCTGATTTACCTAAAACTGAAGTAGGTAACTTAGTTAGTAATGCTAAAAAGAACAGGAATGGGAAGAAGAAGATTGTTAATCAGGAAATGGTTCCATATTCTCCCATTGCATCTAGGAAGTTGTGCGCTATTTGTAATTCTGCTGGACACCTTACACATGCATGTAAAAAGGTTAAAGTAGAAACTGCTAATACTTCTGAAATGCATATATAACATGCCTGACATGCCTGATCTTCATGAACCCTGTGGAAAGAAAGAGTGTTTGCTATGTAAGTACAACATCATGCATGCTTATTTTAAGTTGATGAATAATAGTAGCAAAAGCACTGTTAATGTTAAATCCACAGATACTATGAATATCAAACAGGGTAAGACTAAATTGAATGTTACTCCTGTTAAATTACCTAAACCTTCAGGACCCAAACAATTTTGGGTACCAAAGTCCGCTTAATCAATCTGTGATTGCAGGGTAAGGTTAAAAGCTCTAAGGTTGTGTGGATTCTGGATAGTGGCTGTTCTAGACACATGACAGGTGAAGAGTCCCTGCTTACAGAGGTGGTTAAGAACACCGGCCCGATTGTAACCTTTGGAGATGACATCAAAGGATTCACTACGGGATATGGTAAATTGAAAGCTGGAAATGTCATCATTGAAAACATCTCTCTTGTTGAAGGATTAAAGCACAATCTTCTAAGTATCAGTCAGTTCTGTGATAAAGGCTACAATGTAGATTTCAGAAAGGACAAGTGCTTGATCACCAACAGGAAGGATGAGAAGCTTACTCTACTGGGAGTGAGAAAAGGAAATTTGTTTATAGCTGACTTAAGTTCTACCAGTGAAGGAGAAGTTACATGTTTCTATGCAAAGGCATCTTCAGAACAAAGTTGGCTATGGCACAAGAAGCTCTCACATCTGAACTTCAAAACTATGAACTCTTTGGTAAAGAGAGAGTTAGTAAGAGGGTTGCCCCTGATGGAATTCAATCAGGAGGGACTATGTGAAGCATGTGAAAAAGGGAAGTCGAAGAAAGGATCACATGGAAGCAAAGGAATGACAAGCATTACTGAACCATTACAACTGATTCATATGGATTTATTTGGTCCAGTCAATGTTATGTCACTTTCAAGAAAAAGATATGCATTGGTGATGGTGGATGACTACTCCAAGTACACGTGGGTGTTGTTCATACAATCAAAGGATGAATCAACACAACTAATCATTGATCACATCAAGAAGATAGAAGTGGAAGCTAAGCTACCTGTGCGGACAATCAGATCAGACAATGGAACTGAATTCAAGAATGCAGTTCTTAATGATTTCTGCTCAGAGAAAGGAATATCAAGACAATTTTCAGCACCAAGAACTCCTCAACAGAATGGAGTAGTGGAAAGGAAGAACAGGACCTTGGTTGAAGCAGCAAGGACCATGTTGAGTGAATCAAAACTTCCCACTTACTTTTGGGCTGAAGCAGTGAACACAGCTTGCTACACTCAGAATCGAACCCTGATCAACAAAGATCATGAAAAGACTCCGTATGAGTTAATGGCCAACAAGAAACCAACACTGAAGTACTTTCATGTGTTTGGTGCAAAGTGCTTTGTACTTAAAGATGGAGAATATCTTGGCAAGTTTGATGCCAAAGCAGATGAAGGCATTTTTCTGGGCTATTCTCTGGAATCTAAGGCTTTCAGGGTATATGTGATTGAAGATAAGAAGGTGTTGGAAAGCTTTAATGTAACATTTGACGACACCAAAAGACCAGGCCTGCAAACTGGAGAGAACTCTGAATCCTTGGTATTTGAAAATCTATCAGGAGATCTCTCTGACAATGAAGAAGTACCTGAAGTTGTTACAGTCATTAATAATAATCATAATGATAATGATTCTGGACCTAGTGGTGACCAAAGTGGAAATCCTCAACATACAGGATCCACTAGTCAGTCTTCAGAATCAACAGATCAAACCGTCAACAACTCAGGGGGAGCAGGAGAAGGATCAACTAGTCACACTCCACAACATCTAGAACAAGGAGAATCATCAAGATCGCATCTGCCAAGACAAAGGGTATGGAATAGAGATCATCCCTTTCACTTGATCATTGGTGATCCGGACACAAGAGTGAGAACTAGGAGAACATCACAAAATGAATGTCACTATTTTGGGTTTCTTTCAGAAACAGAACCTAAGAAAGTTGAAGATGCTCTAGATGATCCAGATTGGGTGATTGCTATGCAAGAGGAACTCAATCAGTTTGAAAGGCAGAAAGTTTGGAAGCTGGTACCCAGGCCTAAGGGAAAATCTGTTATTGGGACAATATGGGTATTCAGAAATAAGTTGGACGAAGATGGCATTGTAACGAGAAACAAAGCCAGACTGGTTGCTAAAGGTTACTCTCAAGAAGAGGGAATTGATTATGATGAAACCTATGCACCAGTAGCAAGACTTGAGGCCATCAGAATGTTTCTGGCATTTGCTGCACATTCCAATTACAAGGTATATCAGATGGATGTGAAGAGTGCTTTTCTGAACGGGGAGTTAGAAGAAGAAGTGTATGTGGAACAACCTCCAGGTTTTGAAGATTCAAAACTGGCAGACTTTGTGTACTTTCTATTCAAAGCTCTCTATGGACTCAAACAAGCTCCAAGGACATGGTATGACACTCTCTCTGAATTCTTACTTGAAAATGATTTTACAAGAGGTGTTGTAGACAAAACTCTCTTTGTCAAAAAGCATAAAAATGATTTGATATTGGTGCAAGTATATGTTGATGACATAATATTTGGTTCTACTAATGATGATCTATGCAAGAGATTTGCTAAGTTAATGCAGAGTCGTTATGAAATGAGCATGATGGGTGAATTGTCATTCTTTATTGGACTGCAAGTATACCAAAAACAAGATGGTATATTCATTTGTCAGTCCAAGTACATTAAAGATCTTCTGAAGAAGTATCAAATGGAAGACTCATCTACAGCAAAGACTCCTATGCCAACTGCCACTAAGCTTGATAAGGATGAAACTGGTAAGAAGGTTGACATCACAGGCTACAGAGGTATGATAGGCTCATTACTTTATCTCACTGCAAGTAGACCAGATATAATGTTTGCAACATGCTTGTGAGCTAGGTTTCAGTCTGATCCTAAAGAATCTCATCTAATAACTGTTAAGCGAATATTTAGATATCTTAAGGGGACTCCAAATCTTGGAATTTGGTACCCTAAAGATACAGGATTTGATCTTATTGGATACACAGACTCTGATTTTGAAGGTTGTAAGATTGATCGGAAGAGTACTTCAGGAAGATGTCAGTTTCTTGGAAGAAGGTTAGTTTCTTGGTATAGTAAGAAGCAACACTTAGTATCCACATCGACAGCTAAAGCTGAATACATAGCTGCTGGTAGCTGTTGTGCTCAAATCTTGTGGATGAGAAACCAACTCCGTGACTATGGGCTTTTGTTGACAAAGATTCCAATATTTTGCGACAACACAAGTGCCATAGCAATCTCAAACAACCCAGTGCAACACTCGAGGATGAAGCACATCGACATCAGGTATCATTTTATCCGAGAGCATGTCATGAATGGAACTGTGGAGTTATATTTTATACCCACAGAGCATCAAATTGCAGACATCTTTACTAAACCGCTTGATGAATCCACTTTCTCTAAGCTGGTTGGTGAACTTGGGATGTTAAATCTTTCTAATTGATTTTTGATTAGAAGTCAATAACTGCAGATAGTCCTAGTAAATACACGAGTTTAAGAATTTTCATATCCTTAGGACTCGTGAATTTATTTTCTAGAGCAATTCTCGTAGTTAGGATTTTTGTACTAATTTTATGTCATAATTATGGATGATATATCTTCTGGCATTTAATTAGTTATTAATTCTAAAAATTATTTAGGTGCTGATATTTGTTCTAAATATTTAAGCATCTATTTAATTTGAATTAATTTACTTTGTTTTTAACATTGTAGATTAATGGAGCATAATTTATTGGATTTTAATTGATTAATATCAGTTAATGATATTTAGTTGATTTTATTCTAAGAAAATTGTGAATTTTCTGTTAAGAATTGATTTTTGTAAATTTTTTAAAAAAATTATCGGAATTAGAACTTGACAGGAAATAAAAAGGTTTGATTTTTAAAACAGAACAGTTTTTAGAAATTGAATCAGAAGCAAAAAATATTAAATTCGATAGTTTTTCAAGTACATAGATAAATCTATCGAATTTAATTTTCGTTAGTTTTTGAAAAGGAAAAGAAAATCTATCTAAAACAATTCTCGATAGTTTTTTAGAATATTTTTAAAATATATCGAAGTGAATTTATATTAATTCTATATTTAATTCTCGATAGTTTTTTAAAAGTTGTCTGAAAATATATCGAATGGAATTCACTTAATTTAATATATGAATTCTCGATACTTTTTCATTTATTACCTCGATAGTTTTTGTTTTTCAAAGAAGTAACTTTCGATAGTTTTTCAGAAATTCGTTTCAAATTCAAAATTCTCATATACTTCGATAGTTTTTGAAAACCATCGAATACAGATGACCATTTTGCCCCTCTGAAAATCCATCGACTGTTTATTTAAAATCTATCAAACTGTAAACGTGCCTTAGTTTTTTTTTCTTTTCAGTTTTTACAGATCTAAGAAAAGCTTTTGTCGAGTTCTATACTTACAAAGAGATACACACACATTCAAGAACTCCATTCGATAGTTTTCTCCATTTTTATCCAAGAAAAGCTTAAAATTTTACTGTGTTTCACTGTTAAATTCATTTTAACCGTGAAAACTTTATTGTTTTAAGTTTTTGGAACTTTCTGATTGAGAAACCATCGAACTAGACTTGTGAATCGAATATTGGTTGGTATTATTCAAGGGTTCTAAAGTTTGTTAGTGTTCAAATTTGTGTGTAAGTGTGAAAAGGGGTAATTTTGTTTTTAGGGTAATTTTGTTAAGGGTTTGATTAATTAGTAATAATTAATTAAATTTAAAAGGAAGAATAGTTTTGGTTTATTTAAATTTTCTGGAAATTTAATATGGCTGGAGAATTTATTATTACCAAGACTAATCATGTCTCGTTTCAGAACTTGAAATCCATAACGAACTTACAGTTTCGTGCATGGGCAGAGTTTTTGAACACACGTTCGTTAGTGGCATATTCTTTGAGTACTCCCGTGGTCCTTTGTATCGATCAATTGACTGTGTTGTACACAATCTCCACGGATACAACTGAGAATAACGTAAGGTCCTTCAGTTTTGTTGTGCCAGGGGGCAGAACAATAAGGGTGACGTAACATGATTTTAATAGAATCCTACATTTTCCTACAAAAAACCTTGTTCCGGATCCCACGACTAAGGAGATACATGCTTTCTTCACTCTTATAAGAAGTCAACAACCTAACTTCTTTGTGGGAGAGTTCCTTAAGCATTATTTGACAAAGCCATGGAATTTTTTCTTTCATACCCTAATCCATGTTTTTACTGCCAAGCTAACAAATCTGCATGGTATTCCCTTATTCCTTCAAAAGATAGGGTTTTCCATTGCGAACAATAGGCATATTAACATAGGAAGGCTACTGATCGATCAAGTCATTCTGTGTATGGGATCACTGGATGAAAGAACAGGCATAACTGATGATGTGCTTTGTTTCTATCCTAGGTTCCTACAGCTAATTCTCAATGATATCTTAACAGATGATGAACAGGAGATATTTGAAGGTGAAGCCAACCAGGAGTGCATGAGAATGAAGAGCAATGCAATAACCGCTCTCATAAGGAAGAACAACTATCTTCCAGGGGTACCCACTGTTCTCACAGATTATCTAAGAACGGTGCCCCTACCACTTCTGCCCCCAGGGGAACAGGTAATTGAAGGTAATATTCCTCCACCTCAACCTGAAATGGCACCTGAACCAATGGATGTCGATCCAGAGCCCTCAGTGGCCTTCCTGACCAGGAGGTTGCAAACCCACAACCTCTAACCACGGTCGAAGAGCCTTTGGAAGAGCTAAATGAAACAATAAACGCACCTCCTTCCCCTCCTATACCCAGTAAACAAACATCCTTGAGTGTAGAGGGAGATAGTGCCAAAGCAGCACCACATAAGGAGATACACCCTTCAACAACAGCTCTGTCTTCCTCTAAAAGGAGAAGAACAGAAACTGAGGCAACTGTTGATACTTCATTTCTCTCATCCAAAGAACCCTTCACAGATTTTTCTGATTTTGATTGGGCAATGCTAACGAAAGCTATATCTGAACCAATAGCTCAATCAAGTAAGGAAGAATTGACGGAAGCAACTGGTGTTCCAACCATATTACGGTCAGGTTCACTGGTTGAAGGTTCTAAGAACCAAGGGTCTTCACAGACGTCGAGAGAAGGCTTTGACCTAAATGCACAATCTAAAGGGTCATTGTCTACCTCCCCAGATGGAACATATCTGGATCATGCGGGTAAAGGGTCTGACGTAGGTGCAGATCGGTAACTCGGTGACAATGAATCAATTACTATTGAGGAGTCAACTGAGGTAAAGTCTTCACAGACTATTGGGGAAGATTCAGGATCTCTACTGTTAATAAAGCCTGTTTCTAACCCCCTAGAGGTTCAAACTCTAGATCCTTCAAAGGATATATCATCTACGGATGATCAGCAACTTGGTTTAACCAAGGACGGGGACTTGCGAAGCCCCATTGCACCACCGGTGACCTCCTTAAGGACGGCTACGGTGTTTTCTTCTGCAGGTACAAACTAGCACAAAGGGATTGAGTGAAACAAAAACACTTACACCTGGCCTGAGTGGGAAAGGTAAAATGAGTGAAACACTAACATAAACGTTGAGTGTACACCCAGAGCCAAACGTGAGGAGTGACACCCTAACCCTTCCAAATATTGATGATTTGCTATTACCGACAGAACGAGAGTTACAAGTTCAATCTACCCTCAAGGAGATGACAGTTCATGACAAAGAAGGAAATCCACTATTCAAGGTTCCAATGCGACCTTCCTTTGACCAAGGGATCTCCTCTAGTCAAGCCAATGCTTCTTTAAAGTCTATTCAAGAGAAGGTTGACATGGCTGCAGCTGATTCCAGAAGAACATTCAGGGTCATTGGCAGTGCATCTGGAACTATAACAGGTACGAAGCAAGCAGTGGACTCCTTAAAGAAGGAAGCTATGGAAGAGCTGATCGAGTTGAGGACGGACGTCAAGGAACTTAAAGATGGATTCATGAATGAAGTAGATGCTTTGTCGTAAGGACAAGAAGCTTTGAAAGAAGACGTTCTGGTTATCCGGGATGGTCAAGCTAGGGTAAAAGATGCAATGAACACCATTTCTAGAGTGGAGTCTAAGCTGAACCAGAGACTGGACAAGATTGAGAAGACTACCAACTCCAGATTGGATGACATTGACCTGAAGCTGGCTTCTATGCAAGAGATGAATAAGGATCTATTGGATTTCATGGAAAATCAAAGTGACGGGGTACAGTCTATTTGGACTATGCTAAAGAACCAACAAACTGGACAACCTGGTCCTTCAAATCAGCAACCTGATCCTTCTGATGCCTTCTATGATGAGGATGCTTTTGTCGAGGATTCCTCAACTAAGGGGGAGAAAGTTGGAGATGGGGAGAAAAGTAAGGATGGATGGGGAGTTTGGGAAACGGTTGAAGCTATTCCGATAAGACAGTACTGGATAGAAGAACTTGTACAAGAAGAAGAGAATAGTGAAGAGGTATTTGAGGTCATGCAAGAGCAACCAATTCAGGAGGAGCATGAGCCATATTATCCCGAGCCTGTTGAATATCCAATCTGGGAGGATAATATGGAAGAAGAAGCAAATCCTCTGTCACAAGAAGAAGAAGCCGCCTTGGAAGCGATAAGAGCTCAAAGAGCTGCAATAGATGCCAGACATGCTGAGAAAGAAAGACACCAAGCAGTTCTAAGGATTGAAAAGCTAAAAAGATCCAAGGTGCAAGCTGAAGTAAGGAAGAAAAAGATGATGGATTTGGCAAGCAAGCATGGAAGTGAATGGGAGATGGCTTATAAAACCTTTTGTGGAGTTGAAGACGGATTAGAAGTCAACGACAATGCAGATCTGGAAGTCATAATTCAGAACATAAGAAGTGCAAATCCTGATGATCATGTTTACTTCACTGCACTGAGGAATACTGTGATGTTTCTGAAAGCTGGGGTTAAAGCAAATGGAGCCTGGAACATCATGATCAATTTTCTTGAGAAAGGTACATTTGTGATTTCCACTAAGTTTTTAGAACAGAGAACATACACAGAACTGCAGGTGATACTCATCAAGATTCAAAGAACTACAAGACTAAATGAACTGCTCCGTGAGCATGTTAAGGAGATCTTGACGAAAGTCGGTCCAGAGATTACTGAAGATCCTCCAATGGTTAGATTCATGACGAATGACTTGTTCAGAATCTGCTATTTGGCTGAGGACAAACTGAGCGACTATCCAAGCAACTATCTAATATCAGTTGAGAAGTATCTTAGATCCACTGGATTCACATCAACGGAGAAGGACAAAGCAGCAGACACTCTTAGAAGATTTCTAATGGAGAATGTTCCTTACTATAGGAAAAGAGTGGAAAGAGGATTGGAAGTGCATACCAGATTACCAAACATGCCAAAGCTAAACAAGGAAGATGTTAACATTGCATGGTTATGGGCTGGAGTAGGTCAAGAGGTTGAATATATTGGAAGACACATCCAAGGAGCAATCCTTAAACCTGGAGAACCACTGCACTATCTATCAGTGATTGATTATCAAGCTGCTAACTCCGATCCAATGATTGAGGAAGGTGAGATCTGAATGGACTGAAGATTGAAGCAAAGAACAAAAGAACTATCAGCTCAGACTAGAGGAGCAACTTCATTGTATAAAGTTTTATTGTTTTTTGATTTATGAAATCTGGAAATGTATATATATCTGATCCAGAATGCATTTAATATTATTACGCTGTCTTACTTTAAGTAGTTTCATGTTTCCTTAGTTAGTTGAGTTATCCTCGAAGTATTTGCTTGTCGAACTCTATCCAATCAAATAGGGGGAGATTGTAAAGCATAATGTAACATAAGATGTAAAAGAGATAACTACAACTCAACAAAGGACAAGACAGACAATAGTATTAACAGAAGCACAGGAATCCAGAATCAAAGAAGAAAGGGTAAACTCAAAAAATCAAAATACGTTATGTATTCTTGAAGCCCGTAAACAGGTCACGGAAAGAAGTTCATGAAAATGTTCAAGCCTCAGTGACAGCAAAAGAAACAAGACTTTCAAGACGACAGAAGTATGTGAATGATTTAGGGTTAAGTACCACGGGATTCCAGTGATTTAATCGAAGCAACCAGAACGACAAAGGACTTATCAGCAGCATTGGATTGAAGACATAAAAGAAGAATTGATCAAGTGTTATTCATCTGTGAACCAGACCAGTTGCACTAGGTGACGGCACTAAAAAGATCAAGTTGTTTTATCGTCTCAGAAGAAAATGATACAGTCTATTACTTAAACACCCAGGAGCTCAAGAGTAATTACTAAAGGACAAAAGACAAGAAAAAGAATTCGATAGTTTTTCATTTCAGAAAATTATCGAATGGTGTTAAAGGTAATTCAATTTGAAACAAAGTAAATCAATTTGGCACTCGATAGTTTTGAATTAAAAACTATCGAATGGTAAATTGATTTAAACCATTCGATGGTTTTTAAATAGGGAGCAGGTGAAAAGTATTCTTTGTTTTTCAAGTTGATGAAGATCCAACGGCCAAGATTGTTTCTACAAGTTTGGTTCGATGGTTTTTAAAATCAAAGTCTACAATTACAACAAAGGAAGTGTGTCTTCTTCAGTCGAGTTATTTTCACAGTAGCAATAACTGAGAGAGAGATCAAGCTAGAGAGAAAATACCAGAGAAATTAATTCTGCTTGAAATCTATCAAAGTTTTGATTTTGTATAACTTAGAACTCATTGAAGCTAATCTACGGATTAGAAATTGTAGCACCCCTCGAGGTTTATATTTATAAAAAGATATATTCCCCGAATCTTGGTTTGGTTTGGTGTGTTTGATTTCGTTATAGAACTTAATGAATTATCCGCGAACGAAATTAAATTATTTGTGAGTATCGTATTCAACCCCCCTTCTACGATACTTTGGACCTAACAATTGGTATCAGAGCTACTTGGTTGACGTACAAATTAGATCCGGTGAATGAGACCAAAATCAAATGTAGCGTGAAAATTCGAAGCAAATTTTTTAACTATACTAATTATTTTATGATCAGTATACTAATTTGATGACACATAGTTGAAGAAATGGAATACCGTTGCAGAACGCAAGGTAATCGAGCTTCCTAAATAATTAAGTAACAGCTAGACATGATAATTGTCACATGAGTAGCCTAATTAGCTACCTACTTTTCTAAATCAAGCAACTAAAAACATAAAATCAAAAATCAAATATACATATACATAGCAAGAGCATACAGTATCTCAGGTTGCTTTGATTTCCCTATTGAAATGAATATTGAGGGCTGGTGTTATACACAATTGAGGTGAGATACCTATTTGCTTGGGTAACTGGGTGTGAATCTGGAAGGGAGAGTGAAAATATGAAATAAATGACTTATAACTTAAGGGTCCTGGTCCCTGACAATTGATTGTCAGGGACCATTTATTTAACAATCTGTTCCTGAACTGTTGGATCAACATTTCGACGGTCAGGATTAAAAAAAAAATTACCACTCCGCGCATTTTTTCTGCGAAGCACAATTCCTCCGCGAAAATTTATCGCGGAGCACTGTACCCGCTCCGCGATTATTTTCCACGGAGGGATAACTTGACAGAAAATGTTGACACTTGAGAGGGTCATGTAAACCATAATGTAACATAAGATGTAAAAGAGATAACTACAACTCAACAAAGGACAAGACATGCAATAGTATTAATAGAAGCACAGGAATCCAGAATCAAAGAAGAAAAGGTAAACACAAAAAATCAAAATACGTTATGTATTCTTGAAGTCTGTAAACAGGTCACGGAAAGAAGTTCATGAAAATGTTCAAGCCTCAGTGACAGCAAAAGAAACAAGACTTTCAAGACGACAGAAGTATGTGAATGATTTAGGGTTAAGTACCACAGGATTCCATTGATTTAAACGAAGCAACCAGAAAGACAAAGGACTTATCAGCAGCACTATATTGAAGACATAAAATAAGAATTGATCAAGTGTTATTCATCTGTGAACCAGACCAGTTGCACTAGGTGACGGCACTGAAAAGATCAAGTTGTTTTATCGTCTTAGAACAAATTGATACAGTCCATTACTTAAACACCCGGGAGCTCAGGAGTTATTACTAAAGGACAAATGACAAGTAAATCAATTCGATAGTTTTTCTTTTAAGAAAACTATCGAATGAGAGTTTAAGGTGATTGAATTAAAAACAAGTAAATCAATTTAGCATTCGATAGTTTTGTTTTAAAAACTATCGAATGGTAAAATGATTTGTTTCATTCGATGGTTTCTTAAACCATTCGATGGTTTTTTAATTGGGAGCAGGTGGAAAGTATTCTTTGTTTTTCAAGTTGAAGAAGATCCAACGGCCAGGATTGTTTCTACAAGTTTGGTTCGATGGTTTTTCAAACCAAAGTTTGCAGTTAATACAGAGTGAAGAATGTGTCTTCTTCAGTTAAGGATTCTAACACAGAGACATTACTGAGAGAGAGAAGAGCCGGAGAAAATTATCAGAGAAATTAATAGTGCTCAGAACTTGATCATTGTTTTGTATTTGTGTAACCTTAAACTCATTGACGCTAATCTACGGATTAGAAATTGTAGCACCCCTCGAGGTTTATATTTATAAAAAGATATATTCCTCGAAACTTGATTTGGTTTGGTGTGTTTGATTTCGTTATAGAACTGAAAGATTTATCCGCGAACGAAATTAAAATTATTTGTGAGTATCGTATTCAACCCCCCCTTCTACGATACTTTGGACCTAACAATTGGTATCAGAGCTACTTGATTGATATACAAATCAGATCCGGTGAATGAGACCAAAATCAAACGTAGCGTGAAAATACGAAGCAAATTTTTTAACTTTCAAAATTTTTCATTTAATTGGAATTTCTTGAATTTCAAACAATTTGAAATTTTCAGAAACCATGAGTGCTCCAAAGACAACCGCTGGTATTAAAGTTCCCCCGTTTACTAGAGATGATTTCGGTTTGTGGAAGATGAAGATGCTGTTATTTATCAAGGCATCTAATCCGTTGTATATTGGCATATTAGAAAACGGACCGTTTGTACCAATGAAACCAGTTAGTGAATCTACAGCTCCTGATGGTAGCAGGATTCCTTCAGGCACCCAACCTAAGGAGATAAGTGAATTTACAGATTCTGACAAAGAACTGATTCGATTGGACACCGGTTTAATGTTGATATTGGCGGACTCCGCGGACAAGGAAATGAGCTATCAGTTGATGAACTGTACAAGCGGGAAACATATGTGGGATACCATTAACCTAATAATGGAAGGAACTGAAGACGTTCAGGAAAACAGATTGGATATTCTGACTTCTCAATATGAAGCGTTTAGGTCCCTGCCAGGAGAAAGTATAACTCAGGTCTTTGAGAAGTATACTAAGCTCCTCAATGAATTGGCAATGAAAGGAAAGACCTATCCACTGAGAGAATCGAACAGGAAGTTTATGATGATGCTGCCCCATCATGTAGAACACAAGTCATCATCCATTAGGGAAAGAATTGACTTCACAAAGATGTCATTAGAGATGATCTATGGCAAGTTGAAGACCTATGAGATGGAACAGGAACAAAGGGTGATAATCTACGGATCAGGGACAGTGGACAGCAAGCACAATGCACTTGTGAGATCAGCAGCACTTGTAGTGGATGAACCAATAACTTCTGAGATTCAGGTTCAAACCCCTAGAGCTGGAAAGGAGGTGATAATAGAAGCAGAAATGGATTCTGTGAATCTGGGTGTTGATGAAAGTGATTACTACACCCTAGAAGAGCTTGAGCAAATGGAAGACAAAACCATGGCGTACTTAGCTGCAAAGTTTAGTCTTATTCGTTTCAAGAGAAACCCTAAGTACAAGTTCAAGGGCTCAACCAACAGATTCCAGAAGAGCAATTATACACCTAGTACAGGCTTTAAGGGAGGCTACAAGACTGGCATGATTGATAGAAGCAAATCAAGATGCTATAACTGCAATGAGTTAGGGCATTTCGCCACTGAATGCCGGAAGCCTCGTCAAGCAAGAGACATGAAAGATGTCTATGGAAAGAAGGATTCTTATGATGAGTTGAAGAAGGAGAATGCCAAACTTAAACAGCAGTTGGAGGCATTCTCTGGAAAGCAGAAAGGGAAGGCTTACATAGCAGAGGGAAAGCACTGGGATGATACTGATTCGGATGAAGAGGAGGAATATGTAAATGTTGCTCTAATGGCTGACTCTTCAGAGGAATCACCTCAATCATCTCAGGTACCTATCTTAACTACAATTGATATGTCTAATTCTGAGTACAAGAAAACTGTGCAAGATCTTAGTGTAGAATTGTTTAATGTACACACAAGCATGCTAGCATCTGAAATGGAAAATGCTAAACTAGTTCTTAAGATTAAAAAGCTAGAATCTAAAAATGAAGAACTAGAGCTTGTAGCTGTAACATTAGAAGATCTTAAGCAAAAGAATGCGTACTTAGAGAACAAGGTCAAGTGTAATGATGAGATAGAGACTATCCTCAGGAAGCAGATTTCAGATCTAGATTTGAAGCTGAATGCTTTTAAGAATTCCGCTCTAGTGGCTAAGGAAATCATTGATACTCAGGCCGTAGAGAATAAAACTGCTATAGGATTTGACTATAACAAGAAAGCTGGTAAGAAGATTGTGGAATTCCCTGTGACACCTTCAGTTGTCAAAAGGAATACTCCACATGTTCTTAAGAATGTTGATTGTCCAGTTTTTGTTAAGCCGTTTCCACCTCTCTTTTATGAGGATGATCTTTTCATAGCACAAGAATTGCTTGAGGAGGATTTATTGAAGGAAAAAGAGGTAAAGACTAAGTTACCTAGGAAATCAGTAAAGAATGCATTACCTAAACCTGATTTACCTAAAACTGAAGTAGGTTCCTTAGCTAGTAATGTTAAAAAGAACAGGAATGGGAGGAAGAAGTTTGTTAATCAGGAATTGGTTCCATCTTCTCCCATTGCATCTAGGAAGTTGTGTTCTATTTGTAATTCTGCTGCACACCTTACACATGCATGTAAAAAGGTTAAAGTAGAAACTGCTAATGCTTCTGAAATGCATAACATGTCTGACATGCCTGATAATCATGAGCCCTGTGGAAAGAAAGAGTGTTTGCTATGTAAGTACAACATCATGCATGCTTATTTTAAGTTGATGTCTGATAGTAGCAATAGCTCTAGTAATGTTAAATCCACAGATACTATGAATATCAAACAGGGTAAGACTAAATTGAATGTTACTCCTGTTAAATCATCTAAACCTTCAGGACCCAAACAATTTTGGGTACCAAAGTCCGCTTAATCAATCTGTGATTGCAGGGTAAGGTTAAAAGCTCAAAGGTTGTGTGGATTCTGGATAGTGGCTGTTCTAGACACATGACAGGTGAAGAGTCCCTGCTTACAGAGGTGGTTAAGAAGACCGGCCTGATTGTAACCTTTGGAGATGACAACAAAGGATTCACTACGGGATATGGTAAATTGAAAGCTGGAAATGTCATCATTGAAAACATCTCTCTTGTTGAAGGATTAAAGCACAATCTACTAAGTATCAGTCAATTCTGTGATAAAGGCTATAATGTAGATTTCAGAAAGGACAAGTGCTTGATCACCAACAGGAAGGATGAGAAGCTTACTCTACTGGGAGTGAGAAAAGGAAATTTGTTTATAGCTGACTTAAGTTCTACCAGTGAAGGAGAAGTTACATGTTTCTATGCAAAGGCATCTTCAGAACAAAGTTGGCTATGGCACAAGAAGCTCTCACATCTGAACTTCAAAACTATGAACTCTTTGGTAAAGAGAGAATTAGTGAGAGGGTTGCCCCTGATGGAATTCAATCAGGAGGGACTATGTGAAGCATGTGAAAAGGGGAAGTCGAAGAAAGCATCACATGGAAGCAAAGGAATGACAAGCATTACTGAACCATTACAGCTGATTCATATGGATTTATTTGGTCTAGTTAATGTTATGTCACTTTCAAGAAACAGATATGCATTGGTGATGGTGGACGACTACTCCAAGTACACGTGGGTGTTGTTCATACAAACAAAGGATGAAGCAACACAACTAATCATTGATCACATCAAGACAATAGAAGTGGAAGCTAAGCTACCTGTGCGGACAATCAGATCAGACAATGGAACTGAATTCAAGAATGCAGTTCTAAATGATTTCTGCTCAGAGAAAGGAATATCAAGACAGTTTTCAGCACCAAGAACTCCTCAACAGAATGGAGTAGTGGAAAGGAAGAACAGGACCTTGGTTGAAGCAGCAAGGACCATGTTGAGTGAATCAAAACTTCCCACTTACTTTTGGGCTGAAGCAGTGAATACAGCTTGCTACACTCAGAATCGAACCCTGATCAACAAAGATCATGAAAAGACTCCGTATGAGTTAATGGCCAACAAGAAGCCAACACTGAAGTACTTTCATGTGTTTGGTGCAAAGTGCTTTGTACTTAAAGATGGAGAACATCTTGGCAAGTTTGATGCCAAAGCAGATGAAGGCATTTTTCTGGGCTATTCTCTGGAATCTAAGGCTTTCAGGGTATATGTGATTGAAGATAAGAAGGTGTTGGAAAGCTTTAATGTAACATTTGACGACACTAAAAGACCAGGCCTGCAAACTGGAGAGAACTCTGAATCCTTGGTATTTGAAAATCTATCAGGAGATCTCTCTGACAATGAAGAAGTACCTGAAGTTGTTACAATCATTAATAATAATCATAATGATAATGATTCTGGACCTAGTGGTGACCAAAGTGGAAATCCTCAACATACAGGATCCACTAGTCAGTCTTCAGAATCAACAGATCAAACCGTCAACAACTCAGGGGGAGCAGGAGAAGGATCAACTAGTCACACTCCACAACATCTAGAACAAGGAGAATCATCAAGATCGCATCTGCCAAGACAAAGGGTATGGAATAGAGATCATCCCTTTCACTTGATCATTGGTGATCCGGACACAGGAGTGAGAACTAGGAGAACATCACAAAATGAATGTCACTATTCTGGGTTTCTTTCAGAAACAGAACCTAAGAAAGTTGAAGATGCTCTAGATGATCCAGATTGGGTGATTGCTATGCAAGAAGAACTCAATCAGTTTGAAAGGCAGAAAGTTTGGAAGCTGGTACCCAGGCCTAAGGGAAAATCTATTATTGGAACACGATGGGTATTCAGAAATAAGTTGGACGAAGATGGCATTGTAACAAGAAACAAAGCCAGACTGGTTGCTAAAGGGTACTCTCAAGAAGAGGGTATAGATTATGATGAAACCTATGCACCAGTAGCAAGACTTGAGGCCATCAGAATGTTTCTGGCATTTGCTGCACATTCCAATTACAAGGTATATCAAATGGATGTGAAGAGTGCTTTTCTGAACGGGGAGTTAGAAGAAGAAGTGTATGTGGAACAACCTCCAGGTTTTGAGGATTCAAAACTGGCAGACTTTGTGTACTTTCTATTCAAAGCTCTCTATGGACTCAAACAAGCTCCAAGGACATGGTATGACACTCTCTCTGAATTCTTACTTGAAAATGATTTTACAAGAGGTGTTGTAGACAAAACTCTCTTTGTCAAAAAGCATAAAAATGATTTGATATTGGTGCAAGTATATGTTGATGACATAATATTTGGTTCTACTAATGATGATCTATGCAAGAGATTTGCTAAGTTAATGCAGAGTCGTTATGAAATGAGCATGATGGGTGAATTGTCATTCTTTCTTGGATTGCAAGTATACCAGAAACAAGATGGTATATTCATTTGTCAGTCTAAGTACATCAAGGATCTTCTTAAGAAGTATCAAATGGAAGACTCATCTACAGCAAAGACTCCTATGCCAACTGCCACTAAGCTTGATAAGGATGAAACTGGTAAGAAGGTTGACATCACAGGCTACAGAGGTATGATAGGCTCATTACTTTATCTCACTGCAAGTAGACCAGATATAATGTTTGCAACATGCTTGTGTGCTAGATTTCAGTCTGATCCTAAAGAATCTCATCTAATAGCTGTTAAGCGAATATTTAGATATCTTAAGGGGACCCCAAATCTTGGAATTTGGTACCCTAAAGATACAGGATTTGATCTTATTGGATACACAGACTCTGATTTTGCAGGTTGTAAGATTGATCGGAAGAGTACTTCAGGAAGCTGTCAGTTTCTTGGAAGAAGATTGGTTTCCTGGCATAGCAAGAAGCAACATTCAGTGTCCACATCAACAGCTGAGGCTGAATACATTGCTGCTGGTAGCTGTTGTGCTCAGATATTGTGGATGAGAAACCAACTCCGTGACTATGGACTTCTGTTGACAAAGATTCCTATATTTTGCGACAACACAAGTGCCATAGCAATCTCAAACAACCCAGTGCAACACTCGAGGACGAAGCACATCGACATCAGGTATCATTTTATCCGAGAGCATGTCATGAATGGAACTGTGGAGTTACACTTTGTACCCACAGAGGATCAAATTGCAGACATCTTTACTAAACCGCTTGATGAATCCACTTTCAATAAGCTGGTTGGTGAACTTGGGATGTTAAATCTTTCTAATTGATTTTGATTAGAAATCAGTAACTGCAGAGAGTCCTGGTGAATACATGAGTTTAAGAATTCCTATATCCTTAGGACTCATGAATTTATTTTCTGGAGAAATTCTCGTAGTTAGGATTTTTATACTAATTTTATGTCATAATTATGGATGATATATCTTCTGGCATTTAATTAGTTATTAATTCTAAAATTATTTAAGTGCTAATATTTGTTCTAAATATTTAAGCATTTATTTAATTTGAATTAATTTACTTTGTTTTTAACATTGTAGATTAATGCAGCATAATTGATTAGATTTCAATTGGTTAATATCACTCAATGATATTTAATTGATTTTATTCTAAGAAAATTATGAATTTTCTGTTAAGAATTGATTTTGGTGAATTTTAAAAGATTTATTAAAATTAAAATTTGACAGGAAATACAAAAAGTCTGATTTTTAGAACATGAACAGGTTTTAAAATGAAGACAGAAGCAAAAAGTATCGAATTTAGGAAATTCGATAGTTTTTCAAGTACATAGATAAATCTATCAAAATTAATTTTCGATAGTTTTTGAAAAGGAAAAGAAAAACTATCGAAAACAATTCTCGATAGTTTTTGAGAATTTCTTTTAAAAATATATCGAAGTGAATTTTTATAATTTCTTATTTAATTCTCGATAGTTTTTATAAAGTTTCTGAAAATATATCGAATGGAATTCACTTTATTTCAAAATATGAATTCTCGATAGTTTTTCAGAATTACCTCGATAGTTTTTGGTTGTACAAAGAAAAAAATCTCGATGGTTTTACAGAAAAGGTCTGTTTGAATTCTAAATCAAAACACTTCGATAGTTTTTGGAAAAACTATCGAAGTAGACTTGACCATTTTACCCCCTCAGAAAAACCATCGATAGTTCATTTTAAAACTATCGAACTAGGATTGACAAATTTACCCCTATAAGTTTTAAATAGTATAAAAACGTGCCTTAGTTTTTTTTCCATTCTTCACAGATCTGAGAATTACAAAGCTGCCGTTTATATATACTTACAAATATCTTACAGTTTCAAAAACAAGATTCGATAGTTTCTTCAATTTTAAACCGAGTAAAACTTAAGATTATTACTGTTGATTCTCTTTTGACAGTGAATAGTTGTTTGTTTTTGAGTTTTAAAAGTTAGTGGCGAAGAAACCATCGAACCAAGCTTTGAACCACAAGTCGATTGTTAACAGAACACTCTTTAGAAGTCAATTGCTTAAACAATTGAGTTCTCTTGATTTTGGTGGATAGTTGGTTTTAACAATTAGGGTTCTTAATTTGATAGTTTTCGACATTCTGTATTAAAGGAAAAGGGGTTAATTTTGTTAAGAGTTTGATTAATTAGTAATAATTAATTAAATTTAAAAGTAAAAATAGTTTTGGTATATTTGAATTTTCTGGAAATTTTAAAATGGCTGGAGAATTTATTATTACCAAGACTAATCATGTCTCGTTCCAAAACTTGCAAACCATTACGAATCCTCAAATTCGTGCATGGGCAGAGTTTTTGAATATACGTTCATTAGTGGCATACGCTGTAAGTACTCCTGTAGTCCTTTGTATCGATCAACTGACTGCGTTGTACACATCCGCCACGGATACAAGTGAGAATAATGTGAGATCCTTCAGTTTTGTTGTGCCAGGGGGCAGAACAATAAGGGTGACGGAACATGACTTTAACAGAATACTTCATTTTCCTACAAAAAACCTTGTTCCGGATCCCACAACTGAGGAAATACATGCTTTCTTCACTCTTATCAGAAGTCAACAACCTAACTTCTTGGTGGGAGAGTTCCTAAAGCATTACCTGCCAAAGCCATGGAATTTTTCTTTCATACCCTGATACATGTTTTTACTGCCAAGCTAACAAATCTGCATGGCATTCCCTTATTCCTTCAAAAGATAGGGTTTGCCATTGCGAACAATAGGCATATTAACATAGGACGGATAGTGATTGAACAAGTAATTCTGTGCATGGGACCACTGGATGAAAGAACAGGCATAAATGAAGATGTGCTCTGTTTCTATCCTAGGTTCCTACAGCTAATTCTCAATGATATCTTAACAGATGATGAACGAGAGATCTTTGAAGGTGAAGCCAACCAGGAGTGCATGAGAATGAAGAGCAATGCCATAACCGCTCTCATTAGGAAGGACAACTATCTTCCAGGGGTACCCACTGTTCTCACTGAATATCTAAGAACGGTGCCCCTACCACTTCTACCCCCAGGGGAACAGGTAAATCAAGGTAATATTCCACAACCTGAACCTGTAATGGCACCTGTACCAATGGATGTTGATCCAGAGCCCTTAGTGGCCATTCCTGACCAGGAGGTTGCAAACCCACAACCTCTACCCACGGTCGAAGAGCCTTTGGAAGAGCCAAATGAAAACATAAACGAACCTCCTTCCCCTACTATACCCATTAAAGAACCATCCATGAGTGTAGAGGGAGATAGTGCCAAAGCAGCACCACATAAGGAGATACACCCTTCAACAGCAGCTCTGCCTTCCTCTAAAAGGAGAAGAACAGAAACTGAGGCAACTGCTGATACTTCATTTCTCTCATTCAAAGAGCCCTTTACTGATTTTTCTGATGCTGATTGGGCTACGCTAACGAAAGCAATATCTGAACCAATAGCTCAATCAAGTAAGGAAGAATTGACGGAAGCAACTGGTGTTCCGACCATATTACGGTCAGGTTCACTGGTTGAAGGTTCTCAGAACCAAGGGTCTTCACAGACGTCGAGAGAAGGCTTTGACCTAAATGCACAATCTAAAAGGTCATTGTCTACCTCCCCAGATGGAACATATCTGGATCCTGCGGGTAAAGGGTCTGACGTAGGTGCAGATCGGCAACTCGTTGACAGTGAATCAATTACTATTGAGGAGTCAACTGAGGTGAAGTCTTTACAGACTCACGGGGAAGATTCGGGATCTCTGCTGTTAAAAGAGCCTGTTTCTAACCCCCTAGAGATTCAAACTCTAGATCCTTCAAAGGATATATCATCTAAGGATGATCAGCAACTTGGTTTATCCAAGGACGGGGACTTGCGAAGCCCCATTGCACCACCGGTGACCTCCTTAAGGATGGCTACGGTGATCTCTTCTGCAGGTACAATCAGCACAAAGGATTTGAGTGAAACAAAAACACTTACACCTGGCCTGAGTGGGAAAGGAAAAATGATTCAAACACCGACAGAAACGTTGAGTGTACACCCAGAGCCAAATGTGAGGAGTGACACCCTAACCCTACCTAATATTAATGACCTGCTGTTACCAACAGAAAGAGAGCTACAAGTTCAATCTTCCCTCAAGGAGATGACAGTTCGGGACAAAGAAGGAATTCCACTTTTCAAGGTTCCACTGCGACCTTCCTTTGACCAAGGGATCTCCTCCAGTCAAGACAATGTTTCTTTAAAGTCTATTCAAGAGAAAGTTGACTTGGCTGCAGCTGATTCCAGAAGAACATTCAGGGTCATTGGCAGTGCATCTGGCACTATAACAGGTACGAAGCAGGCAGTGGACTCCTTAAAGAAGGAAGCTATGGAAGAACTAGTCGAGCTGAGGATGGACGTCAGGGAACTTAAAGATGGATTCATGAATGAAGTAACTGCACTGTCACAAGGACATGAAGCTTTACGAGAAGACGTTCTGGTTATCCGGGATGGTCAAGCGCGGGTAAAAGATGCAATGGATACCCTTTCACGAGTGGAGTCTAAGCTAAACAAGAGGCTGGATCACATGGAAAAGACTACCAACTCAAGATTGGAGAACATTGACCTGTCGCTAGCTTCTATAAATGAGTTTAATAAGCAGCTTATGGATTTCTTGGAGAATCAAGGTGACGGAGTACAGTCTATATGGAGTATGCTAAAGAACCAACAATCTGGACAACCTGGTTCTTCATATCAGCAACCTGATCCTTCTAATTTCTTTTATGCTGAGGATGCTTTTATCGAGGATTCCTCAACTAAGGGGGAGAAAGTTGGAGAGGGGGTGAAGGATAAATGGGGAGTTTGGGAGACTGTTGAGGCTATTCCAATCAGACAGTACTGGATTGAGGAGCTTGTAGAGGAAGACAAGGAAAGTGAAGAGGAATTTGAGGTCATGCATGAGCAACCTATTCAAGAGGAGCATGAGCCATATTATCCGGAGCCAATAGAACATCCTATCTTGGATGATGATATGGAAGAAGCAAATTCTCTATCACATGAAGAAGAAGCTGCCTTGGAAGCAATAAGAGCTCAGAGAGCTGCAATAGATGCCAGGCAAGCTGAGAAGGAGAAACAGCAAGCAATTCTGAGAAGTGAAAAGCTAAAGAGAATGAAGGTGTATAATGAAGTGAGGAAGAAGAAGATGATAGATCTGGCAAAGAAAGATGGTACTGAATGGGAAATGGCTTATAAAACCTTTTGTGGAGTTGAAGACGGATTACAAGTCAACGACAATGCGGAGCTGGAAGTCATAATTCAGAACATAAGAAGTGCAAATCCTGATGATCATGTTTACTTCATGCAATAGTATTAATAGAAGCACAGGAATCCAGAATCAAAGAAGAAAAGGTAAACACAAAAAATCAAAATACGTTATGTATTCTTGAAGTCTGTAAATAGGTCACGGAAAGAAGTTCATGAAAATGTTCAAGCCTCAGTGACAGCAAAAGAAACAAGACTTTCAAGACGACAGAAGTATGTGAATGATTTAGGGTTAAGTACCACGGGATTCCAGTGATTTAAACGAAGCAACCAGAAAGACAAAGGACTTATCAGCAGCACTATATTGAAGACATAAAATAAGAATTGATCAAGTGTTATTCATCTGTGAACCAGACCAGTTGCACTAGGTGACGGCACTGAAAAGATCAAGTTGTTTTATCGTCTCAGAACAAATTGATACAGTCCATTACTTAAACACCCGGGAGCTCAGGAGTTATTACTAAAGGACAAATGACAAGTAAATCAATTCGATAGTTTTTCTTTTAAGAAAACTATCGAATGAGAGTTTAAGGTGATTGAATTAAAAACAAGTAAATCAATTTAGCATTCGCTAGTTTTGTTTTAAAAACTATCGAATGGTAAAATGATTTGTTTCATTCGATGGTTTCTTAAACCATTCGATGGTTTTTTAATTGGGAGCAGGTGGAAAGTATTCTTTGTTTTTCAAGTTGAAGAAGATCCAACGGCCAGGATTGTTTCTACAAGTTTGGTTCGATGGTTTTTCAAACCAAAGTCTGCAGTTAATACAGAGTGAAGAATGTGTCTTCTTCAGTTAAGGATTCTAACACAGAGACATTACTGAGAGAGAGAAGAGCCGGAGAAAATTATCAGAGAAATTAATAGTGCTCAGAACTTGATCATTGTTTTGTATTTGTGTAACCTTAAACTCATTGACGCTAATCTACGGATTAGAAATTGTAGCACCCCTCGAGGTTTATATTTATAAAAAGATATATTCCTCGAAACTTGATTTGGTTTGGTGTGTTTGATTTCGTTATAGAACTGAAAGATTTATCCGCGAACGAAATTAAAATTATTTGTGAGTATCGTATTCAACCCCCCCTTCTACGATACTTTGGACCTAACAGGTCACCTTGGCATTTTCTCTTCCAGTCATGCAAGACAAAAAAATAGACCAGTCATGACTCTTACTCCAAAAATCAATTCATCTCTCTATTTTTTAGTTGTTTTCTGATTTTAAAATTAATCGTTTTCAGAAATTATTTAATACTCAGTCGCAAGCCTCTATCAGACATGTCCTGTAAACCCTCTTCGTGCCAATAATTAGTCAACTGATCTAATATTGAATGACCCCATCATATAATTAAGAAAACTTAATAATTGATATTAAGCAAAATATTAACTGATTGCCTACCATGTGTGATGAATATTTAAGAAAGTGATATAATGAGTTGTCATGTATGTCTCTTGATCATTATAAATATTCATGCCCTATATGCATGGGCACAATCTTTATTCTTGATATATAAACTCCTATTTATATTTTCAGTTAGAGTTAATTACTTGTCAACTCTTATTTTTTTTGTCTTGCATGACTGGAGGAGAAAATGCCAAGGTGACCCTCAAGTGTCAACATTTTCTGTCAAGTTATCCCTCCGCGGAAAATAATCGCGGAGCGGGTACAGTGCTCCGCGATAAATTTTCGCGGAGGAATAGTGCTCCGCGGAAAAAATGCGCGGAGTGATAATTTTTTTTTTTAATCCTGACCGTCGAAATGTTGATCCAACGGTTCAGGAACAGATTGTTAAATAAATGGTCCCTGACAATCAATTGTCAGGGACCAGGACCCATAACTTAAAATGAGTAATTGTCATGGAAGTGATAAGTGACGAATTCTTACAAGATATATGGGCGTTTGGATAAATTTACTTATAAGTTAGTGAAGAATTTTGCTAAATTAAATTTGAAAAAATAATTTTTAAATACAATGATTTCAACACTTGTAGGCGTTTGAATAAATTTACTTATAAGTTAGTGAAGAATTTTGCTAAATTAAATTTGAAAAAATAATTTTTAAATACAATGATTTCAACACTTGTATTTTAAATTAAAAAAATATTTAAAAACACAAATGTAAAAATATAAAATATTAGAAAAATAAAGAAATCAAAGAATAAGTTGATAAATTAAGTAAAATGTTGGTGATTTCTAACATTCAACTTATCAACTTATAAGTTATAAGTTATCAAATAAGTCGAGTACACAAACACCCCTCATAAGCTCTTATCAACTTATAATAAATAAGTCATGGTATCCGAACAGACCATTAATAGTATCCTCGTATAATTGATTTTTTAGATGGTGTGACAAATAATTTTAATTTTTATTTGATATCATTTTACTATAACTAGCTTTATAGCCTGTGCGAGTCACGGGCATGTTCTAGAATATTGCGTAAATTTCATTAATTTCAACGTATTTTATGAGTTATAGATATATTGATATGAGATAATTATAATATAGATTAAAATGTCATTTCGAAATTTGAGAGTATAATTATCAGTTCACATTGAATAAATTGACTCATTGAAATTCTTAGTTCATTGAAAAATTATTGCATTCTCCACCCCATACTGAAATCTCCCCCTCTTTCTCATGCCCCCTCCTACGGTGGTGGTTGCCTTCTATTTTCGACGTCACTCTCTGGACCCCTCACTTATCTTTCTTATCCCTCTTTCACTGTCTCTTTGGCTTTTATTTCATTTCTCTCCTTCTCCTCCACTTTTTCTTCTCAACTTTTGTTTAGGATCTGTATTTTGATCGCTCTCCCTCTCTCTCCTTCCATGCCCCCTCCAATGGTGGTTGCCTTCTATTTTCGGTGTCACTCTCTAGAGACCCCTCTCTTATGTGATGATCCTCGGGAAGACGTAATATATTACAACTCATTTACTGAAATGCATGTTATGCTTTATTTATTTAGTGTGCGTCATAATTGTTTACTCAAATGCATTCTTCGACTGTTTAGTTTGTGTTTATTTAGAGTGTGTATTATGTGTTTGATGGAATGCTTGAACCAAATTTGTAGGCTTTGTGCATGTAAATGCACTTGGGGTTAGTATGCTCATAAAGTAAATATTTGTCATGGGTTGTTGTTTGAGCTGGCAGTGACAAATTATTCTTTATCGATATTGTCGAGTTTGTGTTTTTTTTGGGGTTAATTTATTTATGTTATTTGTCTGTCTCTCATGCCTCGTCCTACAGTGGTGGTTGCCTTCTATTTTCGGCGTCACTCTTTGGAGACCCCTCTCTTATCCTTCTTATCCCCTTTTACTGTCTCTTTAGTTTTTCTTTCCTTTTTTTCCGTCTCATCCACTTTTTCTTCTCAATTTTTGTTTTGGATCTGTATTTTGATCTCTCTCTCTCCTTTCATGCCCCTTCCTACGATGGGTACCTTCTATTTTCGGCGTCACTCTCTCGAGACTCCTCTCTTATCCTTCTTATCCCTCTTTTATTGTCTCATTGGCTACATTGAGCCAATTTGTTCAACGTTAAAAGATAATTATACCCTCAAAGTATAAAATGACTTTTCAACCCTTTACTCTATTTATTTCATATTAATCTTCATTAACTATACTAATTATTTTATAATCAATACTTGCATAATAATGAGTTAGATATAATTATAGATATTAATTATCTAATCATTTAATTATTAGTAAATAGATAAATATAATTATATATTATTATATTTAATAATGATAGATTAATAAAGATAGACATGCTAATGATGATTAATGAATTAGATGTGATTAATACATGCATTCATTACAAAATTATTATTATATAATAAATAGGGGTATTTTAGTAATTTTAGATTGAATAAATTGTTTCAAACAACCCCCTAGTTGCTCTATTATACTAATTATTTTGTAATCAATACTTGCATAATAATGAGTTAGATATAATTATAGATATTAATTATCTAATCATTTAAGTATTAGTAAATAGATAAATATAATTATATATTATTATATTTAATAATGATAGATTAATAAATATAGACGTATTAATGATGATTAATGAATTAGATGTGATTAATACATGCATTCATTACAAAATTATTATTATATAATAAATAGGGGTATTTTAGTAATTTTAGACTGAATAAATTGTCTCAAACAACCCCCTAGTTGCTCTATTATATATATACTAGCATAAAAGCCCGTGCGAGGCACGGACCGGTAGCTTAAATTGTGTTTATAAATTATTTTATGCATGATCATTATCGTTTCAAGTATATGATTGAAATATATAGAGTTTTTTCTTATTGAAGGTATATGTAGCTATTGGGTGCATACTTAAGTATGTTCAAGTTTTTAATTTAGAAATTAATACGAGTATTACTAATAGTTGTCATGTTAGTTTACAATTTTTTTTGCGGGATAGAATAGATATTGGGTGTTCTTGATGAGTTTTAGAACATTGCAATCCTAAATTTTCTTCCAATTCTTCAAGATGTTACATTCTGGAGAGTAGGTTTTATTACTGATTTTGATCAAAAGCCTTCGTAAATCTTCTAATACTCTACTTAGGTCTTGCTCTTTCAGTTCTTAAAACTTTCTTTATAACTCGTTCATATCTTTTCTTGCAGTTTGTTGATTTTAAGCATTCTTTTCCTTTGTTTCGCTTCCTCTATCTTTCTATCTTTCAGACTTTCAAAACATCGAATAATCCAGTGCCAAGTAATTATCCCAAATGCAAAAACTTGGGTAATCCACAAACCCACCCCAAGTTCCCAAATGATCATGATTTGTTGGTGCAATTTGTAGTAATACTTTGTGTTATAAATTGAACTAAAGTCCCAACTCTTCTCGATTTTGAGACTCGAGTGGTACAAACTCCCCCACTTAAACTCTTGACGACATCGTTAGATCTGAACGGATAGCTCATAGGTCCAAGATCGTACATCTGTAGCGATTGTGAGATAATATTGGCTAGTTTATGTCCCCACCTCTGGACCTCAGTCCATTGTGAAATAATACCACCAGTCTTCGTGTCCCCACCTTCAGCAACTTCACGGATCAACCGCCGACCAATTGCCCCGAATGCAATAACGTGGGTAATCCACAAACCCACCACAGGTCTCCAAAAGATCATGATTGTTGGTGCACTTAGTAGTTGTACTTTGTCTTATAAACTGTACTAAAGCCCCCACATTTCTTGATGTGAGACTCTGGTGTTACAATATGTTTTAATTTAATAATATTTCAATCTATTATCAATATTAGTTCTTTATATTAAAATAATTTTCAAATACAATAATTTTTTTTATTTTACTACTAAAATTTTAAAACATAATCATGTTTAAATGACCTGGGTATGTCTAACTGATAATAATATTAACATTCGTGAAATATTATTTGCTATTATAACTTCAATTCTCATATTTTGTTGCATGAACGCGTGCAAGGCACGGTCATTTTTTAGTGATTAAAATAAAAATTTATTCTTTGTTGTTTAAATATTATATTTAGTTATATTTGTACATATTTTGTTCGTCTCGTTATAATATACTTACTTTAATTTATATAGATAATTTGATTGATCGGGACCTATGATTTTAAATACCCGGGGTGTATAATGTGATCGATCCGATCATAATATTTTTGTATGATATATACTATCTTGTCTTCTAAAATTTGTTAACTGGACTATATATTTTTATCTATTTATTTTTTACACAAATTAGTATCACTAAGTATTTTTCCAACCCAAATTTATGTGTTTATATTGTCTAACCTTTTCAACATAACCATATAATTCGTTTAATTTTTTTTGTTGTAATATCTATTTATTTTTATTATCTCATCTTTTAAATTGTTTTAATTCAAAACAAATAGTTTTCATATGTTATATATATATATATATATATATATATATATATATATATATATATATACAAATAACTAATTATTTACTTCCATAAAATGACATTAAAATTCATGTGATAATAATTAAAAATGTCTCATATACACAATGCATCCAATCTAATTATAAATCTACTCACTTTTATTATATCTATCTATTTATATTGTATTATTAAAATCGAAACATTGAAAGTTTTGTAGTTAGTCGGTACGGTACTCGTATTTTGGTATTTGCACTTTAGTTCTTTTGTTTTTACAACTTAACCTTAATTTATTAAAAACAACGATTTTGATCAAAATATAATGTAGTCGGTCGGTTAGAATGATACTCATATTTTGATATTTGCACTTTAATCCCTTTACTTTTGCAACTTGACCTTGATTTATTAAAAACAATAATTTTAATTAAAATATATTTTTTAAATACTGTTAAACACAAAATTCTTGAAACACAATTTAATCACGCTCAAACATAAACACATACGTCAATTCAACATCGAGTTCAACAATCACATAAAACTATTTAAATTTATGTTCATCTTCATTAAAAAAGTATAAATATAAAATAAATTATTAAAATACATATAAGATAACAAATTTAAAAGTCATCTTTGCATTGCACCGGCCCTATGCTTGTATACATAAGAACAATATTCATAAATATCATGTATACATTTTATCGATATGTGCTATATAATCATGCTTATTGTAGAGATAGACATTCACCCCTTTCCGCCCAACCCCGATCCATTCTCTGCCCTGTTTCAGACGGAGAATTGAGAACTTTTCTGACGATCAGGAAAAAATATGTAAAAATTTCGGGAATCGGGACGGGGTCAGGGATTAGTGTCTCTCTGCCACGCTTCTCGGTCCCCAATTTCTATATTTAACAAAAATATTATATATTTTCATGTATATTAAATAAATTATCGTGAATAAATATGATTTGTATATATTCTTATAGTTTAAACTTTTAATCCATAGTTTTCATATGTAGAATACAATTAAATTAAAATGATATTTATTTTATCTCTTATTTTAAATAAATATTAATTTGAATTATTATTTAAAATATTAAATTAAATTCAAAATATAAATTATATATCATGATTTATCAAACTAATTTTATTATAAAATTTTAAAGAGATTTTATAGAAATTAATAAGTATGATTTAATAATTTAAATATATTGTATAGTACAAGAAAAGTTAGACCCTTATATAAGAAAATAGAATATATCATAATTAAAGTTACACAACCGAAATATTTATTTTAAACTAAAGGAAAGATAAAAATACACCACACTTAATATTTTTTTTGAAACTTAATATAAAATTTTTATAAGATTGGTAGTATATAGTTTTGTATGATATTTTAATAATTAAAAAATAAATATTATAAATATCCTTTGCAAACATACTCTTAAAAAAGAATTTAAAAAATAAAATTTAATAAATATTATAAATCACCTTGATTTTTACTTAAAAGTTTAAATAATAATTAATATAGGATTAGGAATGATGTGAGGTTTATGTAATGTGATTTTTCACTCAAATTCAAAACATGTCATGTAGCTCAATGGTAATAAGAATGATTTCCTTAGGGAAGGTCAGAGGTTCGATTCTGCACAAAAACATTATTTACTTTTTTTTTTCTTTAGATAAGATAGTAGTGGCATGTCATATAATTTCAAAATATAAAAGGGTAAAATTGTAATTTCACAAGGGTTTTATTTGCTCTTTTTACCCTTGTGTTCTCCTATTATATATAGAAGAGGTGATATTTCATATTGTAAATCTTCTATCAATCCTCGTTGATTTAATGATATAATAATAAATGGAAATCTATTATATGGGTTCCTTAAGTAATTTAATTTGTGGACAATTTTGCCCTCATTTCTATCATATCTTTTCTGGGTCATTTTAGTCTTTTAACATCAATATATTTATTACATATTATTAAATGCTCCATAATTAATATGCATACTTATACATATAGAGGCTATACATATATATATACATATACGTACATACATATTTACATACATTTATGTAAATGTGTGGTAATATATGATTATATATGCTAACATGTACCATATCTCATTATACTACTCCCTCCGTCCCCCTCAATTTTTTAAATTGGGGGACGGGGGCTCGACACACATTTTAAGACTTTTATAAAATATACTTCCATAAATTATTTTAATTTTTTTCTTTTGAATAAAAATATAATGTTTAAATTTTTATTTAGAGAAAGAAAAATTTGAAAATAAGTTGTAGAACTACACTTTATAGAAGCCTTAAAATGTGTGTCAAGTAGTGTAAAAAACTGTTAAGAAATGAGAGGGACGGGGGGAGTATTATTTAGATTCACTGCAAATATTTATGAATTAAATATTGTAAAATATATTATCTGAGTAAAATTTATAAATTAAACATGCATATGCATTGTAATTATTTATACCTATAATAAATCAAACTATACATAATCTCTAACATATTTTAAGTATTATATTTGTATGGTACAAATACGTTCAAATCAACACAAAGATAACAAAAAAAGGCAACTTTCATGTATATAACTGTAATACAAACTTGTACTAATATCAGTTGTTATATAACTCATAAATTGCCACCAAAATATACAACCACATACAAAAATATTTCAAACAAGTAAATAATTTACTCATATTTAGAGTATGCCCGTGCATTGCACGGGGTAAAGAACTAGTTACTACCAAAGGAAGACATCACAATTATTCGAAAAAATCAACTATGATCATTCAAAAGATCCAACTACAGTAGAACCTCGATAAATGAATAACCTCGTCAAATTAATATTTTTTTCCGGTCCCAATTTGGGATAACAGAGTAAATGAATAATCTCGCTAAATGCATTAATGAATAAATTTTATTAAATTCTTTAAAGGCCCTATGTAAACATAAATGAATGTTCACTAAAATTAAAACAATATATATTTTTATGATATATGTCATCTAGTCAAAAAAATTTTATAAATTTATATATAATTTAATAGACTCTAAGTATATTACTAATACAATCTTATGAACACTCTCAAGTATCTTAAAACAATACAAACACACAATACTTAATTTATACGTATAATTAATGTATGCATATTATTGAGAGTGAACAAAATATATGTTAAAAATTTTAAATTTTTAAATATTATCTTCTAGATATATTCGAATATTAAATTTTGAAACATCATTATCATAATAAAAAAGTAAAATTATTATCTAAATGAATCAATATTCATTTATCGATAATTGAATAAAATATTCATTAATCGATAAATAAATAATCTCGTTAAACGAATATATTTTTTTGTTCCCAATATTCATTTATTGAGTTTCTACTGTATATTCATCCAAAATACCTGATCATAATAATTTCAAAGAATTTTAGTCAAAACAATGATCAACCACATAAAACAATCAAAAATCAAATTAAACTTTTGATTAATATATAAGATGAATTAAAATAAAAAAATGTTAATTTCATTAATTTGTGAAACTCTACCTTTTTATGAAACTTATCATTTTTTCACTTTCTTCTTTTGGGATGCATTATTAATCAAAATCCTAAATTCAATATTTTTTAACGTATATATACAAGACAACAATACAAAAAACTTATGAAAATTGATATATTAGTACACGTAATATATAAATACACACACAATGTATATATATATCGTGTGGTTTCTGAACCCATTGAGATGACCCAAGAATTTCGCTATTTCGATTCTGCGCCGGAGAGTCGGTAACCTTAGATCGCCTACGATCCTTTATGACTAGAGTGAATGTGGGATATTTAACTATGCTTTCTTCGGGTCAAATCATGCTACTTAAGCTATATGCTTAACACATGTATTCTTTACCTGCTTATGCGTTCATAGCACAAGACTTTACTACTCAAGCTGCGTTATATACTCATCACCAATACATCGCAGGATTCATCATGACAGGGGCTTTTGCTCATGGAGCTATATTTTTTTTATTATAGATTACAGTCCGAAACAAAACGAGGATAATGTATTAGCAAGAATGTTAGACCATAAAGAAGCTATCATATCCCATTTAAGTTGGGCCAGCCTCTTTCTGGGATTCCATACTTTAGGACTTTATGTTCATAATGATGTTATGTTTGCCTTTGGTACTCCGGAGAAACAAATCTTGATCGAACCCATATTTGCCTAATGGATACAATCTGCTCACGGCAAAACTTCATATGGGTTTGATGTACTTTTATCTTCAACGAATAGTCCAGCCTTTGCAAATCATTTTATTTCCCTGTCAGTGATAATGAGAAGAACCTTCTTCAGGTAACCTCCTCGAGGCACTTTTGGCATCACTACTTCATGGCAAGCTTACTGAGTATCTACCACATCCATTTCCAAATATTCATTCTGATTGGTTTTTGCCGTGAACTCTCTTGGCAAAGTCAGGATCTCTTGACGGTTTCTTCAGGCTCGACTCGAAATGCTTTCTTCCGAAGGTCAATTTAGCTTTCTTCATGTTCGCCTCCTTTTTTGGAATGTTGGTCTCCACGTGTTTTATTAGCCAGGTTACATACGAAAGTACTCTTTAGGGAAAGGGCTTAGCCTAGCACTCCAACAGTATGGGCTTCTCCCACTAGATAGCTAGTAGGACGAAAGAAAGGCTTAGGATAGCTAATGACAGGGTGAGGGCGAGAGCGGAGATATAGGCTAGCTAAACGCCCTAAAATCCGTATACGAGGCTATAAGCACCAGAGCAAAGACCAATAGCAGTTGATCGGGAAGTATATCCAATCTGTAAAAGGAACTAAGTTTTTATGGACCTTTTCTTGATGTTACCATTAACTATGCAAAAAACTCCGCACAAGACAAACCTAGAAAGCTTTTTTGTGTCATCAAAGCCTTTCTGACTCGGCCTGGCCCAATGGAGCTATTTGCGGCTTCTTATCCTCAAAAAGATGGGACTCCTCATGATTCTGAGTTGAGGGTTGATTCTTCTCATCAGGTAATAGTAGATGCCATTGACTCATCTCTGGTGATGGGATAAAAGAAGGGACCGGTATAGAAGTGGGTAAAAAGAGTAGTGAGATGAAAGCAATTGGAAGCCGCTTTCGAGTGGCAATAAATATCAATCAATCTACTTATATAAAGGAGAATACGAGGGCGGTGATGTCTCTCAAATCGCTTCGATCTATTTTTCTAATTTTCTCAAATTTTTGAATAATTAATGTTAAAGATTCGAAAATATCTCAATTGTCTTAAAAATCTTTACTAATGGAGTAAACTAAATACACAATTGTAATATTCTTGCTTTCAAAATCTTTATAAATGGAGGAAACTAAATATACAATTCTAATATTCTTGACTTTAAAATCTTTACTAATGGAAGAAACTAAATATACAATTTTAATAGTCTCCTAAATTATTTTATTAGAAAATATCTTAATTGCCTTAAAATTTTTATAATGGAAGAAATTAAATATACAATTTTAATATTCTTGCATTTATAATATTATATAAATTCTCAATTTCCTTCTTACTATTGTTTAACAGAGGAAACTAAATATAGTATGTTAATATTCTCCTAAACGCCCGATCCAATTTATTTACTAATTTTTTTAATGGGATAATTATCAAAATCATCACTCATTTGGTTCAAATCAAAGTAGTCACTCATTTCAGAAATGACTTAATTTGTCACTAATTTGAAATTTCGTATCAAGGAGACCATCCGCCAGTGACTAAATTGATATAAAATTTTACTCTTTTAATGACTAAATTGATACAAGTTTTCAAATTAGTTACCTAATTGAGTCATTTTTGAAATGAGTGACTAATTGATACATTTAAACCAAATTAGTGATGATTTTGATAATTATCTCATTAAAAAAATTAGTAAAAAGATCATGAGGTTAATCTCACCATACTTTTCCATATATTAAAAGCTGGGACCATACTCGTCATAAAGTTATCAAAACATAAATATATGGAAGTCAAGTAGCATACAGAAGTCAAGTAGTATCAAGATCCCAGCTTTTGATAAAGAGAACTACAACATATGGAAAAGAAAAATCTTGTTTTTTATCAAAGCTGCGAATCCACTATACATGGGAATCCTCGAGAATGGTCCCTTTGTTCCCCAGAAAGAGATTGCAACCTCGACGGTGGATGGTGTTGTTATTCCAGAACACTGGGTCGCCAAGAAGCCATCAGAGTTTTTAGAACCAGAAAAAGAAAAGGTGGCTCTGGATGACTACTTGCAACTCATCCTGCTTGATTCTCTCACCTTGGACAAAGCCATGTGTGGGAATGTCATTGGATGCACATCAGCCAAAGAGATGTGGAACAAAATAGAGTTGCTATGCAAAGGAAGTGAAGAGGTTAGAGAAAATCATAGACAAATTCTTGTTTCTCAATATGAATTCTTCATTGCAAAACCTGGTGAAGAACTGGCACATATGTTTGAAAGATTTAGCAAACTTCTAAATGAACTCCAGATTCATGGCAAGTTCTATAAGAAGAAAGAAATCAATGTTAAGTTCTTGCTCACTCTTCCTGAGCATCTGGAATATAGAGTTACTGCAATCAGAGAAGGAAGAGACCTGAACAATGTTTCTCTTGAAACATTGTATGGTGTGCTCAAGTCATATGAGCTAGAACTCTTTCAGAAAAGAGCCATACAAAGTGGATGAAAAGGCAAAATGGCAAACATGTCTGGTGCTCTTGTAGCTCATGAACCAAAGGTCACCCAGCCAAGTGAAACAATGCAAATCATTCAACCAACTCAAATGTCATCTCTAAAGATTGAAGAGGTGGTGCTGCAACTTAATGATGTTGAAGATGAAGACTTCTACACTATAGAAGAGATGGAAAGAATGGACAATCCAACCATGGCTTATATGGCAAAGAAATTCAGGAACATAAGATTCAAAAGAGACAAGCCATACAAGAATCAGGGGCAAACATCTAGGTTCAGCAAAGGAAATTCTTCTAAGGCTGCTGGTCGTGCTACAAGAGGAGGATACACGACAGAGTTGGTGGATAGGTCAAAGTTCAGATGCTACAACTGTAATGAACCTGGTCATTTTGCTAATGAATGCAAAAGGCCAAAACAGAATCAGAAAATGGACAAAGGAGCTGGTGGTCAATTCAAGAAAGGACAAGGAAGAGCCTATGTGGCTGAAAGAAAGTGCTGGGATGACTCTGATGATGAAGAAGAGGAAGAATATGTGAACTTAGCCCTCATGGATAAATCCAATGATGAATCATCAAGCTCTTCAAATCAGGTACCATCATTTGTCTTGCTTGATATGTCAAAAGATGAATATAAGCAAACTGTTGAAGAATTGAGTGCTGAAATGTTTAATATCCATACCAGTTTAACTGCTACAAATGAAGAAATTGCTAGGCTAACTAAACTGAATGAAGAACTCATATCTGAAAATGAATTGCTTTTGCTTAAGACCAGTCCATTAGACTCCTTAGCTCAAGAAAATGCTAGACTTAAGAATGACTTAGTCTGTACTAAGGAGATAGAGGAGTTTCTGAGAAATGAGATCACTGAAAATGAATTCAAGCTTAAACCTTTCAGAAACTCATCTAAGCTGATTCAGGACTACAATGAGAAACACACTGAGAATCAGAAAGTAGGAGTATGATTTGATTATGGTAAAAGACCTGGAAAGGTAACTGTGGATTATGATTGTTCAATTGATGTTGCTGTCAAACCTCACATCCTTAAAAAGGTTCACAAACCAACATTCAAGATTGATGAAGTTGATTTTGATGAGGAAGTCATGCTCATCAAGTAACAACTCATTGATGAGGATAAAGTGTTGACAGCACACCTGTTGAAGGAAAAGATACTGTCAAAATCCCCAAGACAAAAACTTTGCCAAACAATCTGACAGAATGTTCTAAAGATGCTGTCATCAATGGCAAGACAGAAACTTCCAAAGATACTGTCAAAAGAGTATCCAAGATAGTAACTTATAAACCCTCTGTCAAGACAGTAGGTGTAAAAGGTACTGTCAAGAATAACTCGACAACAACTTCAGAACATGTTGTCAACACAGATGCCCACAAGTCTAAGAATAGGAATGGCAAGTTAGGAATCAACAAAGGCAATGGCTATGCTCATGTTAAGAATGCTCCTAGAAAACTATACAATAATTATGGCTCCTCTAACCATCTAACACATGTTTGTAAGAAACCAACAGAGAGTAAAATCAACGTGACTAAGGTCAATGGTAACTTACACAGAACCCCCATTATGCATAGAACTATGGATGTTTGTAACAACATTGACTGCATGCCGTGTAAGATCACTGCCATGAGCACATGCTTCAATTTGCCTATTCTGTCTACTGAAAAATGCTCATACATGCATCCTGTTAAGACTTCTGAGCCTACTGATGTCAGTAAAAAGGCAACACCCACTAAGAAGAAGACAAGGTCTAATTCTAAAACTGAGTGGGTGAGAAAAGAAGTCAAACATGAGATTTCTGATAAAGATGTTAATGCTGAAAATGAAGGAAACTCAGGTGTTACTAAGTCTAAAGGACCCAACAAGGGTTGGGTACCAAATGCATCCTAAAAACAATTTGTTTTGCAGGGCAAGAATAAGAAACAGGTCATGTGGATCATTGACAGTGGATGCTCAAGACACATGACAGGTGATAAAGCCCTGCTATCACATTTTGTTGAAAAAGCTGGCTCAATCATAACCTTTGGAGACAACAGCAAAGGTTACACTGTGGGATATGGCTGTTTGGAAATTGGGAATGTTGTCATAAATGATATTTGTAAAGCATAATGTAACATAATATGTAACAGAGATAACTACAACTCAACAAAGGAACAAGACAAACTATGATATTAAGAGAAACATAGGAATCCAGAAGAAAAGAAGAAACGGTAAACTCAAAAAATCAGAATATGGTATGTATTCTTGAAGTCCGTAAACAGGTCACAGAAAGAAGTTCATTAATATGTTCAAGCCTCAGTGACAAATAAAGAAACAAGAATTTCAAGACTACAGAAGTATTTGAATGATAAAGAGCTTGTACCAGAGGATTTCAGTGATTTGAATGAAGCAACCAGAACGACAAAGGACTTATCAACAACATTGTATTGAAGACGTAGAGGTATTGATCAAGTGTTAGTCATCCGTGAACCAGACCAGTTGCACTAGTTGTCAACACTATAAAGATCAAGATCTTTATCGTCTCGGAAGAAATTGATTTAAGTCAGACCTGAAACATCCTGGAAGTGAAAAGAATATTATAAGGTATGTTTAGGTTTAATTGGAAGTACAATATGTTTGCTGCAAAAAGAGAGAACCTTCAAGGATCAAAATGCAATAAGAATACATTCGATAGTTTTCATTTATGAAAAACTATCGAAAGAGATGAAGGAGGTTTAAATAAAAACCATCGAATTTCTTTTAAAAGAAACAAGATTTCTCTTCGATAGATTTTAATAGGTAAAATAAAATCTTGTTTTCGATAGTTTTTAATTCAAGGAGCAGGTGAAAAGTATTTCTCTTGTCAGGTTGATTAATGAAATGGACGGCTAGGATTCATCCTTGGCCTTCGATAGTTTTCCTAAGACTACAATTTACAGAGTTGAAGAAGTGTCTTCTTCAGTTGTTGGTGTTACCGAAGATCATTTACGAGAGAGAGTTAAGAGCTTGAAAAATTCACAGAGAAATTAATAGTGCTTTAAATTCTGTCATTGTATTGATTTTGTGTACCCTGAAACTCATTGAAGCTAATCCTATGGATTAGAATTGTAGCACCCTTCGTGGTTTATATTTATAAAATGATATATTCCCCGACTCGTGTTTTGATTTGGTAAATTTGATTTCGGACAAGAACACAATTAATTATCCGAGAATGAAATCGAATAATTTATGAGTATCGTATTCAACCCTCCCTTCTACGATACTTTGGACCTAACAATTGGTATCAGAGCTTCTTGATTGACGTACAAATCAGATCCGGTGATTGAGACCAAAATCAAACAAGGCTTGAAAATTTGTAGCAATTTTTTTAATTTTCAAAATTTTCATTTTATTGAATTTTTTGAATCTTAAATAGTTTGAAATTTTCAGAAACCATGAGTGCTCCAATGACAACTGCTGGTATCAAAGTTCCCCCCTTTACTAGAGATGATTTCGGTCTGTGGAAGATGAAGATGCTGTTATTTATCAAAGCATCTAATCCGTTGTATATTGGCATTTTAGAGAACGGACCGTTTATACCAATGAAACCAGTGAGCGAAACGACAACTCCTGAAGGTACTAGAGTTCCCCAAGGTTCAACCCCAAAGGAACTGTCTGAGTACACAGAAACAGATAAGTAGCTGATTCGATTGGATACAAGTCTAATGCTGATATTAACTGACTCCGCAGATAAGGAAATGAGTTATCAAATTATGAACTGTATAAGTGGGAAACAAATGTGGGATACCATAAATCTTATAATGGAAGGTACTGAAGACGTGCAAGAAAACAGATTGGATATCCTGAAATCTCAATATGAATCATGTAGGTCACTTCCCGGAGAAAGTATAACTCAAGTCTTTGAGAAGTATACTAAGTTGTTAAATGAATTATCTATGAAAGGGAAGACCTATCCTCTGAGAGAGACAAACAGGAAGTTCATGATGACACTGCCCCCCCCCCCCATGTAGAACACAAGTCCTCATCCATAAGGGAAAGAATAGATTTCACTAAGATGTCATTAGAAATGATCTATGGCAAGCTTAAAACCTATGTGATGGAACAAGAACAAAGAGTAATAATCTGCGGACCAGGGACAGTGGACAACAAAAATACTGCACTCGCAAGATCAGTTGCACTTGTAGTGAATGAACCAACAACTTCTGATATTCAGGTTCAAACCCCTAGAGCTGGAAAGGAAGTGATAATAGAGGCTGAAATGGATTCTGCAAATCTAGGTGCTGATGAAAGTGATTACTACACCATAGAAGAACTTGAGCAAATGGAAGACAAAACCATGGCGTACTTAGCTGCAAAGTTTAGTCACATTCGTTTCAAGAGAAACCCTAAGTATAAGTTCAAGGGCTCAGCAAATAGATTTCAGAAGAACACGTATTCTTCCGGCTCTGGATTTAAGGGAGGCTACATGACATGCATGATTGATAGAAGCAAATCAAGATGCTACAATTGCAATGAGTTAGGGAATTTTGCCACTAAATGCCAGAAGCCTCGTCAATCAAGTGACAAGAAAGGTGTATATGAGAATAAGGATTCTTATGATGATTTGAAAAGAGAAAATGCCAAGCTGAAACAGCAACTGGAGGCAATATCTGGAAAGCAGAAAGGAAAATCTTATATTACAGAGGGTAAAAGTTGGGATGATACTTATTCGGATGAAGAGGAAGAGTTTGTAAATCTTGTCCTGATGGCCGACTCTTCAGATGAATCACCACAATCATCTCAGGTACCTATCTTAACTACAATTGACATGTCTAATTCTGAGTACAAGAAAACTGTGCAAGATCTTAGTGTTGAACTGTTTAATGTACACACAAGCATGCTAGCATCTGAAATTGAAAATGCTAAACTAGTTCTTAAGATTAAAAATCTAGAATCTAAAAATGAAGAACTAGATCTTGTAGCTGTCACTTTAGAAGATCTGAAATAGAGGAATGAGTACTTAGAGAACAAGGTCAAATGTAATGGAGAGATAGAGACTATCCTCAAGAAGCAGATTTCAGACTTAGAGTTGAAACTGAATGCATATAAGAACTCCGCCCTAATTGGTAAGGAAATAATTGATACTAAGACCTTAGGGAATAAAACTGCAATACGATTTGACTATAGCAAGAAAACTGGAAAGAAGATAGTAGAGTTCCTTGTGACACCTTCAGCTGTCAAGGAGAATATTCCACACATTCTTAAGAATGTCGACTGTCCAGTTTTTGTTAAGCCTATTTCAGAACCTATCAATGAAGGAGACTTAATCATAAGACAAGAATTGCTTGAGAAGGATTTATTGAAGGAAAAAGAGATAAAAACTGAGTTGCCTAGGAAGTTAGTAAAAACTGAATTACCTAAAACTGAAATAGGCAATAAAGTTAGTAAGGCTAAAAAGAATAGGAATGGGAAAGCAAGTGTTATTAATCAGAATATTATTTCATCCTCTCCCATTGCATCTAGGAAGTTGAGCACTAACTATAATTCTGTTGGTCACCTTACACATGCATGTAAAAAGTTTAAAGTAGAAACTGCTGTTACTTCTAGAATGCATAACATGTCTAACATGCCTGATCTTCATGAACCATGTGGTAATAAAGAGTGCTAACTGTGTACATACAATATCATGCATGCTTATTTTAAGTTAATGAATGCATCTGGTAGCACTAATACTGTAAATGAGAAAGCCACAGACAACATGAAAGCCAAACATGTTAAGACTGACTTAAATGTTACTCCTGTTAAAGTATCTAAACCTTCAGGACCCAAACAAGTTTGGGTACCAAAGTCCGCTTAATCAATCTGTGATTGCAGGGTAAGGTTAACAATTCAAAGGTCGTGTGGATTCTGGATAGTGGCTGTTCTAGACACATGACAGGAGAAGAGTCCCTGCTTACAGAGGTGGTTAAGAAGACCGACCCGATAGTAACCTTTGGAGATGACAACAAGGGATTCACTACGGGATATGGTAATCTGAGAATTGGGAATGTCATCATTGAAAATATCTCTCTTGTTGAAGGATTAAAGCACAATCTTCTAAGTATCAGACAATTCTGTGACAAAGGATACAATGTAGATTTCAGAAAAGACAAATGCTTGATCTCAAACAGGAAAGATGAGAAGCTTGCTCTACTGGGAGTAAGAAAAGGAAATTTGTTTATAGCTGACTTAAGTTCTACCAGTGATGGAGAAGTTAAATGTTTCTACAACAAGGCTTCATCAGAACAAAGTTGGTTATGGCATAAGAAGCTCTCACACTTGAACTTCAAAACTATGAACTCTTTGGTAAAGAGAGAGTTAGTGAGAGGGTTGCCCCTGATGGAATTTCATCAGGATGGACTATGTGAAGCATGTGAAAAAGGGAAGTCTAAGAAGGCATCACACAGAAGCAAAGAACTGACAAGCATTTCTGAACCTCTTCAGCTGATTCATATGGATTTATTTGGTCCGGTAAATGTTATGTCAGTATCAAGGAAAAGATATGCATTAGTGATGGTTGACGACTACTCCAAGTACACGTGGGTGTTATTCTTACAGTCAAAGGACAAAGTAACACAACTAATCATTGATCACATTAAAAAGATAGAAGTGGAAACTAAGCTACCTGCGCGGACAATCAGATCAGACAATGGAACTGAATTCAAAAATGCAGTTCTAAATGACTTCTACACAGAAAAAGAAATATCAAGACAGTATTCAGCACCAAGAACTCCTCAACAGAATGGAGTAGTGGAAATGAAGAACCGTAACTTGGTTGAAGTAACAAGGACTATGCTAAGTGAATCAAAACTTCCCACTTACTTTTGGGCTGAAGCAGTGAATACAGCTTGCTACACTCAGAATCGAACCCTGATTAATAAAGATCATGAAAAGACTCCGTATGAGTTAATGGTCAACAAGAAACCATCACTAAAGTATTTTCATGTGTTTGGTGCAAAGTGCTTTGTATTGAAAGATGAAGAACATCTAGGCAAGTTTGATGCCAAAGCAGATGAAGGCATTTTTCTGGGCTATTCTCTGGAATCTAAAACTTACAGGGTTTATGTGATTGAAGATAAGAAGGTTTTGGAAAGCCATAATGTAACATTTGATGACACCAAAAGACCAAGCCTGCAAACAGGAGAGAACTCTGAATCCTTGGTATTTGAAAATCTATCAGGAGATCTCTCTGATAATGAAGAAGAACCTGTAGTTGTTCCTGGTGATAATAATAATGATAATGATAATGATTCTGGACCAAGTGGTGACAGTGGTGGAGATCCTCAAACTACTACTGGATCCACTAGTCAAACAACAGGGTCAACAGATCACACCGGTAACAACTCAGGGGGAACAGGAGAAGGATCATCTAGTCACACTCAACAAAATTATGAACAAGGAGAATCATCAAGATTGTATCTGTCAAGACAAAGGGTATGGAGTAGAGATCATCCCTTTCACTTGATCATTGGTGATCCTGACACGGGAGTGAGAACTAGAAGGACATCACAAAATGAATGTCACTATTCTGGGTTTCTTTCAGAATCAGAACCTAAGAAAGTTGAAGATGTCCTGGAAGATCCAGATTGGGTGATTGCAATGCAAGATGTTAGATATGAATATCACTAAGAAACTAGACAGGGGGGGGTGAATGGATAGTTTGAGTATTTTTCGTTTTCTTGAAACTAAAAAGCCGTGTTAGATTGTGTTGTATGAAAATGCGGAATCAAATAAACAAGACACACACAATCACTTTAATCTACTTTGTATTAAGTAAATTAAATACTACAGCTTCCAAAATTTCACAAGTGAAATTCTGGCTTCTAAACAAAAACAGTGTTTTCTTGTTTTCTTACAGAGAAAAGAGTGCTTGAATATTTCTGTGTATATCTCTCTTGCAGCTAACTATAGAGTGTGCACACTATATATATTGCCTATACAAACTAGTGCACACCCTATTTACACAGCTACCCCTAACTGTAACTCCCACTTGTTCTTCCATAAGAGGTTAACTGTGTCAGGAGGGACCACTTGTTTTCTGTTGTCCTTTCCCGTATCTTTAGCTGCTTGTCTCTATTCTTTCTCTCCAAGTTTTGCTGTAGATTTTCCATCTGTCTTTGGACCACTTAACCACAACAGATGCTCTAGTATTTGTCTCCTTTGAATTTTGAATTTGTACCTTGATTTGTCTTGTTGTAGATCGTCTAAGTGTTGACATCGTGAACTACAGCATATTCCTTATTCTGTGACTTGTCGACATAGACCATTTGAGACTTTGCTATATGAGGACTTTGCGATATGAGTATCTTAGGAGTATGCGATATGGCATATTTCTGACTTCACGATATAGCCTTTTTGAGGACTTCACGATATAGCCTTTTTGAGGACTTCACGATCTAGCCTTATTGAGGACTTCACGATCTAGCCTATAACGCCCCAAATCCGGGGTCAAAGGATTTGGTCGTCACTCTGGATTCTCAAATAAAACAACATGTTCAATATTAAACCAATAGAATATACATATACAATCCCAACTCTACCAAGAATCTTTAAAGGTTATAGTGCTAGAAACAAGAATCCAAAATTCCATTACACAAAATTTTCTTCTTTACAACCATTCTCTTTACATAAATCCTATAACACTGGTATAACTTCGACAAGAAGTATACCAAGCAAATCTAATCTGATACAACATAGTATTTAATAAAAAAATCACTTTATACAATAACCTTACACTAGTTCTAAATGCTCTGCATCATAACGTCTTTACAATAACATCTTCTTCCTTCTCTGCCCAGCTACGCGGATAACTCCCGCCAATATGCCTTCTTACTGAAAGGCTAAAAATATAAAGGAAGCAAGTATGAGCGAAAGAATTGCTTAGCAAGTGCATTATCAAGTATAATAGGAAAAGTTTCCAAAATAAGCTTTTGGTTTAAACATTTGTAATATCTTAAAACTTTTAAATCAAGTTTGGTAATTCGCCATAATTTCTCATTCAGCTTCTAGCAACTGAATAGTTTAAAACACGAAGGAATTTATATTGGTCGCCACGGTTACCCGAGCCAAAATATCTACAATAGTATGTAGAAAATATGTAATAAATATATCCTCATATGTCTTCAAGACCATAGTTTATACAAAAATACTATTTTTAAAGATAACAGTTCCATTCACAACATCTTCTGAAACCAACAACTCTGGAAGAGTAGAATAATAAAAGAGTAAGAATGAGCCAACACGCTCGGCCATGGAAGAAAGAACGTACTTCACGACTTCAATATATTCACAACGTCTTCTGAAACTAACAATAATGGTAACAGATATAATTTCTGATAAGAATAGAATATGTTCTGATAATTCCGACAATAATCAAATGCCATAAGGAAGTGGCTCCTAGACAATTCGAGTTCAATATTTGAATTAGAATTGGACTTCTATTTTATTTTAAAAACACAAGGTTAGGCTGCTGATCAGTCACGCACTAACCTTGGACAATGCACACAGCAAAGTCCTACATCTAGGATCCTTGGCCATCTTGGCCTTAACTTCTTCCGACCATAAATCTGGTCCGACCATTACTGGTCTCTTTAAAAACATTCCAATTCTATATCCTATACGCCAGGTGTCGGTACAACCGACAACCTTGTTACGACAATCATGTGTCGAAAGAATCGACAACCTTAATACAACAATCGCTGGAAAACTCACGTTCCAGGAAACAACTCAACTATGAAGAATCAATAAAGAATAACAATACAATCTAGTATCGACGAGATCGACACAATAGTGGGAGGTGCACATAAAAACTGAAAATACAATAAACATCGGCGAGATCGATGCAACAATGGAGGTGATAATGGAGAATAAACAATAACATGCTCAACAAAGTTAAGTCTGATATGAAACAAGCATTATGAGTTCGAATCAGGGACTGGATCAGATAATTGCATCAACAAGAAATGATAATATTACTTGCATAGGGGCAAGATGGAAAAATAGAATACTTGTAGAACAAGTACCACAACTTCAAAATTTAAAAATAACATTTTTACCCTCATCGGGTTCACAAGTTCCCACTCGTCTAGGGTTGGCAACATTCCAACCTAATATTTTTAAATCAAGATTTTTGAAAGAAAGTCTTAGTATAAGGCCCATAACTATCTTTTAAATCATTTCAACATAATAAATATACTTTTCCCAATTAATATGGAAATATAAATCTGACCTCAAAAGGTATGAAAGAATACTCGTCAATTTACGAGATTAAATAAAATACTTGCAATTCAATGCAAAAGAATCATCATTTAAAATTTAGTGAAGAGTATGCCAATTGCATAATAATAATTCAAATAGAATATCACTCAAATAATAAGCAAGGGTATAAACACTTGCCTCTGGTCCTTAGCTATTTCGTAAGGCTGAGATAATACGATTCCCTCCTTATTCTGCCTTATAGCACGATTCTCTATTTCCGTCCTTCTTTGATTTAACGCTCTTGTGAACACCACTAATCTGATCCTACCATTTTGAATCCACGCGTCAATATCTCCGACTTCCTTCATTTAACATGTCTTGGTAATCTGGCTCGTCTTGTCCAATAGCCCTTGTTGCCTAGATAACCATATTCAATTGATAAAGTGGTCACGATTGACTAAAAAAATAATTCACGTAATTCGCTCGTCAAAATCTCTATACTAAAGTCAGCAGTCTCGTAAATCTCATTTTCTAACAATACTGACAAATTTCTATTCCAACTACCCCTCGTGATAATATTAGACACAACCCAAGTATTTAAACAAGTCTCCAGTCACTTATTCGTATTTATGACTCAATAAACAAATAATTCACATTTTTTACGTAACACATTTTGTCATTTAATTGCGATAAATAAATCACATAAGTCTCGTAACATTCAAGAAATAATTTGTAACTCGCAAGAAAGGCCTAAAATGATTTTATAAATCATTCAGGAATTTTAAATAATTAATAACACATTTTTAGGAATATTTTTCCTAATTTAAATCACTTTTAAATCATTTTCCAAAATAATTAAAGAATTTTGGAAAATAATTAATTACTTAAATAAATAAAAATTTTGAAATAATTCCTTAAATAATTAAGGAATAATTAAATAAAAATTCTCAGAATTTAAAAGTCATTTCCAAAACTATTTTTCAAAATTTAAATAAACAAAACAGATTTTTATAAATTAAAAATAAATAATTTAGAAAATAATTTTGGTCAGAGGACCAATTTGCAACTTTGTAAAACTTCAGGGACCAAACTTCATCATCTTCAAAACTTGAGGTACTAAACTGTAAAAAGCTATGTTGCCAGCTTTAATGGCTGCCACCGGTCGGTAAAGTCGCCGGCGGTACCAAAATCTGGCCAAAAATCCGACTAACACAAATCCTTTACCAAACTCAATGTTCTATAGACCAAAACAAAGCTTGGAACACGTACAATCAAACCTCCATATCCACATACACGAACAATCAACAGATTTTACGTACGAATCAATCAAAATTTGGAAAGTAAACTTTAAAAATTGAACTTGCTTAAAACGGGATAGAACAACTCAATTAAGCATGTAAAAAGATTATACACAATCATATAAAGCTATTCCAGCCATCAAAACAAGTGAACGAACTCAGAATCAAAAAGCCCCAATTTTTGAATATGAAACCTAATTTATTAATTTACCCAGAATTAAAGAAAAATTTATATAAAATTGAAACTTTATCCTCTAATGAAACGGATTGAATTCGACTACTTGAACTCCAAAATCCGATATCAATAACACCTTCAAAATTAGTTTTGAATCTCAAGAACACGAAGAGCACGACAATCAAACCTCGATTTCTATATGTTACTGAACTCTAAATTCAACATATAATATATGAAATTGACCAGAAAAACATACTCTACACGATGGTAACATCAAAATCAACAACCAATCACGTTTACAAAATTCATAATTTTAATATATATAAAATCGAATTTAATAAAAATAATAGAAATCCAGAATTTTACCCCACAAGAAATCTGATGGTAGATTAAGAAAATAGATTCCAAGATCTTCGATTCGACAATAAGAGCGTTGGAATCGGACTCCGGTAACACCTTCAAATTTGTGTTTGATTCTCAAGAACACGAAGAACACGGTTCAGAGATTTTTATATTTTTTGTCTATATATATATATATATGTATTATATGCATGATAATGTACGATTTGCCTTTTTATACTTAGTGGAAAATAATACCCCAAACGACATTTTTGGATCGATATTGATCCATTGGATCGCTTTAAATCTTTAATAAAGTAAAGTACACGTTTTACGAGGTGATAATCATCCAGAATATATGGATAACTACAAGAATCGTTTAATAATAGATATACGAACCAAAATACCTCTATCACGAATATTTCCGAATATTTCCCACTTTAACGAATGAAATATTGGTACGAACGATATACCAATTTCTCGAATAATTAGGGTACAGAATAATTTTTCTTTTCAATAATTAAAATAAAATGAAATAGAATGACATCCTTTTAAAATAATTTCTAATCACCACAATTAATCACATAACATCTCAACATCACATCTTTGACCATTTAACGAATAACTTAACGCATTTAAACAGATAAAACATTTAATAAATTTTGATATGAAAATAAAATTTCAGTTCACATCAAATATTAACACGTAATTTTCCCGGATCTTACATAGCCTTTTTGAGGACTTCGCGATCTAGCCTTTTTGAGGACTTCACGATCTAGTACAATCTAACTTTGCGATCTCAACACTTCACGACATGAGTCTTGAAGACTTCACGACATAGTTCATTTTGGACTATGCGATCTCAGTACTTCACGACATGGATATTGGGGACTTCACGACATAGCTCATTCTGACTTCACGATATGGGGACTTAGACAAATTTCTGCAACTTATTTCTTCAAGGCCTTATTCACATCCTGCTGCATGAACAATTTGAACTTCTACCAGGACAATTATTCCATGGCCTATGTACATTCTAGATGCAAGAAACTTACTAAGCTCATTATAAACTTGAGCATACAGAATAAAGCTAAGTACATGAAAACAAGACAAGTATAATAGAGACCTATACTATATCCCAGTGATAAACTTCACTAGATCATGTAGAGTGACATAGTCACAATGTGTAGGCTTGTTAATAGTGGTATTCAGACATGCCCTGAGCCTAACAATCTCCCCCAAATTGTGAGTAAGAAACTTAGGCACAATTTCATGTCTGATAACAAGCCTAACTTACATAAAAGGAAACATATTTCAGAGAAAACAACAGATGTACATTATGAACGGGATTTGATTACAAATAGAAAATGATAGCTTACAGATAATTTTTCCGTTGCTGAACAGCTTCATATTCCATTTGCTTTTCTAGATAATCATCATAAATCTTCTTCTTTCTGGCTTCTTCCCTTTTGTTCTTTTCTGAAATGGCTTCCAGAATTTCATCTCTTGCAATCAGTTCTTCTATGAGAGGAGAGTCTTCTAAATCTTCAACTGCAGCTTTCAGGGCACTTTCCACATATGAGTCCAGGAAGTCCATCCTTATTTTGCTTCTACCTCCATTTTTATTTCTGTACTCCACTATATAAGGATTGAGCTTCACTTTGCATAGCCCTTTCTTTCTTAGCTCCTTAGCCCTCTCTTCCATTTCTGCCATCTGTTTTTCTTTCTGAATCTTCTTCTCTTCATTCCACATCCTTAGTTCTTCTTGATAATCAGAATGCATTTTCAAAAACCTGACAATTTCAATCTTCCACATCCTTTCTTCTTTTTCCTCAAAGTTTAGCAAGGCATTGATTCTTTCAAGATCATAAGTTGGAAAATATTGCCAGCTCCCAGTCTTCATCTCTTTCTCCCTTCCATCAGTGTATTTGATCTGTAGATGATCTTGTATCACTTTGACTTCAAAGATTCTTTGGGCTCTCAGGTATGCTAGGTCATCTTCATCATAGTCTTCATCTAGAGGAAGTACATTTATCCCAACAACATTTGTGATTATTCCATTCCTCTTTGTTATCCTTGTTCTTTTGGTTGCCCTTTTGATTTTCCAATGCTTTACATGTGGTAGCTTTCCTGAACAAGGAGATTTAGTCTTCAGTGCCACCTCATTTGGAATTTGCTTTGATCCTTTTCCTTTAATCCACTGTAACATTCCACTTGTTGTGACTTTGTGGAAGTGTCTTTTAGACTTTGCAGTTGTGGTTTCTCTTTTCTTCAGTGGCAAATCAGTTTCAGAAGTCTTGGATTTAGATTTTGGAGGATCATTACTAACAGTACCCACCCTAGACTTAGAGTCTTGTGTTGTGGTTAAGATACTGCTAGCAATGTCCTTGACTTGCTGATTTCCACTCTTCTTCTTTTCAGCTTCTCTCTTTGATTGGGTGTCCCTCTTGTCTTTATCAGCATCCTTGGATCTTCTGGATGATTTGCTTCTACTGCTATCACTTTTCTCATCCTTATCACTCCTTTGTTGACTCCTTCTCCTGCCGCTCTTCTCCTCATCATCCTTATCATCTTTCTTTTCATTTCTTTCTTTGACTGACTCAGGTATTCTGCCATGAATGAGAAATGATTGCAGAGTTTGAATTATCTCTAGCTCTTCTGCAGTCCTGAACCCTCTCTTTGCCTTGATTGATCTTGTCATTGTTCTTCATCTCCAACTAAGTAGGAATTATCAATTGATCAATAAAGTTTGCCTTAGTGAGACTTTGTAATATTATGGTTCTTGGACTAGAGATGACTTCAGACAATCTTAGAAATTGATCTTTCTTCAAATCATCATACAATCTCTTGTTGTTCTCCCCATTCTTCTCAATCAACTCCAACAGTGTATCCAGCTCAGTGTACTTCAGCTTCTCTAGAGTTTCAAAGGACAAATGCCATAAGCAATTGTCTTTGGATACTATTATTATTTCTCTTAGATGAGCTCCTTTGAGTTTCCTGACTGCCACTGTGAAGTATTTGATATCTTCTTTGAGCTTGTTTCTGTAGTCCAGGGTTTTAGCTTTTACACTGATGTTGATGGCTTTCAGAAACTCCAAGGGCTTTGTCATGATAGAGGTTTGAGTTGGCAACTTCCTGTAGCTTGGCCTCAGTGACAATGTCAACTTTGACTGGCTTAGCACTTGTTATGATTTGAGGAGCAGAGACATCCATGGGCATTGTGCCAGGATAGAAAGTTGTTGTGACACTACTTTTCTGGTCAGCTTTACTGGTGACAGACACAGTAGGAAGAGTAATAGGTTTAAGATCTTTTTCAGTGATTGTTTTACCCTTTAGCTTTTGCTTTGCAGCCAGTGCTCCTTCTTTCTCCAGAGAGATGCTACTTTCCTTTCCTTTCTCCCCCTTAGTCTTGGGATCAGACAAGATGTCTTGAGCTTCACCAGGAATAGAAAGATTCATGCTTCTCATCATTGTTGTCATCATTTGCTGCTGGACTAGCAAAATATTTGAGGTTTTATTGCTTTGGTCATCCAGCTTTGAGTTTAGAAGCTCCAAGGAATGAGAAATCCCTTGGTTTTTAGATTTCAACTCAGCCACCTCCTTTTCCAATCTATCAACCTTAGAGAAGAGTTGCTTAGATCTGAATGAGTTGACAGACTGGTCTTTAATTTTGGAGAAGTCAAACTTGGAGATGTTGGAGATAGGAACCTCATCCACTAGCTTGTCATCATATTGATTCTTCCACATGACAGTAAGCATGGATGATCAAGGCTAGAGTGCAATCCATTTTTGGTTGATAGCTTCTTGAGATTGTCAATGACCAAGGCTAGAGTGCAATCCATTTTTGTGACATTTTGAGCAGTTCTTTGAACCTCCTTCAGGATGCCATCTACCTTGGGAAAATCATAGAGATAGGAGTTCCTGAGCTGAGCCAAAGATTGGTCTGTTTCCTCCTTTATAGTAGATATCTATGATTGAAGACCATTCCCAAGATAATGCATAGCCTTCAGCTGACTCTTGTAGACTTCATTCACAACATCATAGACTTCTGCAGGAGAAAGATTCTTGGCATTTGACCCCAGAGTGGTGAGATATTCTTCCCTGAGATAGGCTAGAGCAGCTTTCAGCTTCACAGACCTTTTGCCATCCAACCAGGCATCTACATTGCCATCTTGTTGAGCCTCGTCTATAATCTTCTCCTTCTGGGCCTCAACATCCTCCTTGTGACATAATAGAATTGCTTCATAGTCTTTGTTTGGAAGCCCTGCTGTGAGGAGATGTTGGGAAATCTTTGAGAACTCATCAATCTGTGCCACATGTAAGCTTTGGAGTGCTTCATCCATCAATTGAGTGGGCACAGAAGATGATCTTGAAGGCCTGTCATGTTGCAAAGACTTCAGCCATTGGGACATGGTGGCCTGAGCCAAGTGAGAGCTAGTGCTAGACACTCCTATGACATATGAGGGTTCTGCAACAGGTATGGAAGTGGATTGAGTCTCCTCCAACCTTGGAATAGTTGTAGAGTATGATGCTGTCTCCATTGAAATGGGATGAGTTACAACATCATCTCTATGTGCATGTGAAGGCATTTCCAAATCCCTAAGGATTGGAGAAGTAGGCATAGAGTCTCCAGTTAAAACTGGTGAATCCTCCATGTTTGTGTTGGTGTCATTAGAATATGCCCCAGCATGCATTTCCTGACCAACTGAATGGTGGTGAGCACAGTGTCAAGCACCATGTCACTTGAAAGGGGCTCATTCACAGAATCAAGTAGTGAATGATCAAGTGCAGAATTGTCATGTGAATGACTTTCCTGTATTGAAGAAATTTGTGTTGTTGTAGATTCTGAAAGAAAAGAGGAGTTTAGATTGGATTTTGGCAACTCCCCCTGAGAAATAGGAGGAGTTTCAATGTTGATGTGCTCTCCACTTTGTGTATGATCACCCTTATGTTCACCTGGGTCAAGAGTGAGTTCTTGACCCTGTGCTGACTCTTTACAAGATGTAGTGGGGAGACTACTCTTTTCAATAATAATGTCCTGTTGAGAGGACATTGATATTAATAGGTTTACCCCTTTTAACACATCTGAATCTTGTTGGGAGGATTCAGTGGTGGCTATGTTCTTGGATTTCTTCTTTTGTTTAGTGAGTTGTGACTCAGGTTCCTCACTTCCTAAATCTACAGACTCATCAATGATAGCAAGGGTTCTCTTCTTAGTCTTCTTTTTAGTAACACCAACCTTTTGAGAGATTGGCGCACTTGGCTCCCTAATCACTAATGTATTGTTTGCAGGGGGGTCACTGGATGGGATAGGGAGGCTTGGGATAGACTCTGAGGCTCCATCAGTCTTAGCCTTCCCTTTCCAGGAAAGTTCATGATATATGGGCTTATCAAGGGTGTAGGTTTCGAATGTGTCTTGCATATGCTTTGTCACGCTCAAAACTACATCCACGTGATTCCTAGCATCCAATGTACCAAAAATGACTTTGGACATGGACTTAGGATAAGCCAATTTTGATGTATCTATCTCGTCTAGTTCATGCAATTGATTATCTAAATGATTTAAAATGCATTGAATAAAACGAGGGTAGAAAATTTCAGTACCTCTGTTGCGTGGAGTCTTACCTAACCGTTGAGCCAACTCCCTTACAATGATTGCTCCCACATTGATTTCCTGGTTGTAGGCCAAGGAATAAGCAAGCTTCACTGCAATGTGGCTGATTTGATCCCACCATGTCTTCCTGCACAGGAACACCTTCTGAAGGGCATCAAACAAGTAAGACCATTCCCTCCTGACATGCTTCTTGTTCAGCTTTGCCATGTCAATTTCATCAGCATACTTAATTAGGTCCAAGAAGGCCACCATTTTCGTGTCATTTGCTTCAGCATCATGCTCTTCAGTCTTGAAGCCAAATGTTTCATTTACTTCCTTATCCCCAAACACCAATTGCTTTCCTCCTATTGTGCAGTGTATCTCTTGAAATGAAGTCTCATCCTCCCTCGCCATTACAGTACAAGTTGCAGTCCTCCAGAATGCTTCCAGTATATCAACATACAAAGGTGGGTTCTTTGTTAAAGCTTGGTGAAGGTAGGAACTAGGAAGTGTTCAAAAAGCATACAAAGCACTTGTACCTAGGGTTTGCCTCTGTATCAGATGGAATGATGAGAATGTTGGTTTCTTTGGGTATGGTTAAAGGGTTTGATGAAGCAGCTATTTGAGATTTGGGTGCCATTTCTGAGTTTGAGATTGAAAAGGGGGGAAAAGATTTGAAATTAGGTTTAAGAGTTGAGAGTAATCGACAGGATGAAAAGATGTGAAAGTGTTTGCAAAAAGTATATATATGAATGAGACAGTGCGATATAGAGATATGAATGTGTACAGACTATTTTGATGTCGTGAAGTCTCAAAATAGACTGTGTCGCGAAGTCTTGCATAGTAGATCGCAAAGTCTAGAAATGAACTATGTCGCAAAGTCTGAAAGGTAGAAAGTATGGGAGACTTTGCGATATAGTATAAATACCCTGTCGAGAACTCTCTTTTTGGACTATCAAACAATTTGTCAGACATATATCAAAATTTTGAAATAAAATCAATTTAAATCAAAATTCTGTTAATATGTGGAGACTTGTCGATATAGTTATTCTGTGTCGCGAAGTCCACTAAGTAGATCGCAAACTCAAGAAATGAAATATATCGCGAAGTCTCACAATTTTAACAATTTGCGATATAAGTCTGTTTAATTTGAACTAAGTCGTGAACTCTCAAAATCACCTATATAGAGATGTCTTAAAAGCTCATAAATCCACAAAAAAAATATGATTTGAAAAATATGCAGTAAAATACTGAAATATTTATAAATCATATCTCAGCTAATTTTCACTCCAATCAAATAGTGCATTTAAATATAGTGAAAATTTACTGCTACAATAATTAACTAGCATAATTACTTAGAACTACTAAATGAAGGATTGAGCATTCCAATTTCACTCACTAGTCTGTTGAAGACAGCTTCATTTAGGGGTTTAGTAAATATGTCAGCTAATTGTTTCTCAGTTGGAACATAAGAGACTGCTATAGTACCATTTGCAGCATGTTCCCTAATGAAATGGTACCTTATCTCAATGTGCTTTGTAGTAGAATGATTAACAGGATTGGCAACAATGGATATTACACTAGTATTGTCACACATTAGGGAAATGTGTTCCATCACTAGTCCATAATCCATGAGTTGATTTCTAATCCAAATCAATTGAGCACAACAGCTTCCAATAACAATATATTCAGCCTCAGCTGTAGATGTTGCTGTGGATTGTTGTTTCTTACTGAACGAGGACACTAACCTTTGACCTAAGAATTGGCAGCTTCCTGAAGTGCTCTTCCTGTCAGTTCTACATCCAGCATAATCAGAATATGTATAACCAACCAGGTTGAACCCAGTGCCCTTTGGATACCATAAGCCAAGATTAGGAGTCCCTTTCAGATACCTGAAGATTCTTTTGATAGCCATCATGTGAGATTCCTTGGGATCATATTGAAACCTTGCACATAGACATGTGGCAAACATGATGTCTGGCCTGCTAGCTGTGAGATAGAGTAATGATCCAACCATTCCTCTGTAAACCTTGATGTCAACTCTCTTGCATTTCTTATCTTCATCAAGCTTGATTGCAGTAGACATTGGAGTTTTTGCAGGGGATGAATCTTCTAAACCATATTTCTTCAACAGATCTTTGACATACTTAGATTGATTTATGAAGATGCCATCCTCCCTTTGATGTACTTGCAGGCCTAGGAAGTAGGTCAAATCTCCCATCATACTCATCTCATATTTGCTTTGCATCAGCTTAGAGAACCTTTGACAGAGTTTTTCATTTGAAGAGCCAAAGATGATATCATCCACATAGATTTGAACTAGAATGATATCATTACCATGCTTCTTGAAGAATAGAGTTTTATCAATTGTACATCTAGTGAATTGATGCTCAAGAAGAAATTGGGATAAAGTTTCATACCAGGCTCTAGGTGCCTATTTGAGTCCATAGAGGGCCTTGAGCAGTCTATACACAACGTCTGGGAAGTCATCATTTTCAAAGCCAGGAGGTTGGGACACATAGACTTCTTCAGCAAGATCACCATTGAGAAAAGCACTTTTCACATCCATTTGATACACCTTGAAGTCTGAGTGAGCTGCAAAGGCCAAGAATATCCTAATGGCCTCCAGTCTAGCTACAGGTGCAAATGTCTCATCATAGTCAATGCCTTCTTGTTGACAGTATCCTTTGGCAACCAACCTTGCTTTGTTTCTCACAACCACACCTTCTTCATCCATTTTGTTCCTGAATACCCATTTGGTGTCAATGACATTCTTACCTTCAGGAGGTGGTACTAATTCTGAAACCTTGTTCTTCTCAAATTGATTCAATTCTTCTTGCATGGCAACAATCCAGTCAGAGTGCTTCAATGCTTCTTCAATTACTTTTGGTTCTTCATGTGACAGAAAGCAGCTGTACATGCATGTATTCATTATAGTTCTCCTTGTTCTAACACCTTCACTAGGATCACCAATGATTTGTTCCCTAGTGTGGGCTCTGTCCCATTTTCTTGTATGACCCTGTTCATCTCCTTGGCTTGTCTTAGGGTCATTTTGATCACCAACATTAAAGTTTTCTCCTTCTCCCCCTGTGTTAGTGTTTCCTTGCACAGGTGTTTGAGGGTGATCATCAACTTCATTTATTTCCTCATGTGGAACAGAGAGAACAGGTGTCTCATCCTCACTTTCAGAATCTTCAAGATAGCCTTGATTTTCAAATCTTAGTGGCACACTGTCTGTTTCACTTGATTCAAGTCCAGGGAATTTCTTGTCATTAAAAGTGACATCCATGCTTTCCATCACTTTATGCTGCTCAGGTACAAATACTTTGTATGTTGTCATTTCTAGAGAGTATCCAATGAAGATACCTTCAAATGCCTTTGCATCAAATTTTCCAACATGCTCAGATGTATCTTTCATCGCAAAACACTTGCTTCCAAACACATGGAAATGCTTGAAGGATGCTCTTTTTCCAGTCATCAAAGAGTAAGAAGTTTTTACAGACCTCTTATTGATCAATGTTCTATTTTGTACATAGCATGCTATGTTAACAGCATCAGCCCAAAAGCTAGTAGGTAGCTTTGCATCCAACAACATTGTTCTTGTAGCTTCAATGAGAGTTCTGTTCTTTCTTTCCACAACTCCATTTTGCTGTGGAGTTCTTGGAGCTGAGAATTGTTGAGAAATGCCCTTGTCTTTGCAGAACTCATACAATGTGGCATTTATGAATTCAGTTCCATTATCACTTCTCAAAGCAACCACAGAGGAACCAGTGTTTTGTGCTTCTCTATCAACTCTCTTGATATGCTCTATAATAACTTGAGGAGCCTCATCCTTGGAAAATAGGAATTCCACCCAAGTGTATCTTGAAAAATCATCAACCATGACTAGAGCATATTTCTTCTTGGAAAGGGACATTACATTCACAGGGCCAAATAGATCGATCCATGTGAATTAACTGCAGAGGTTTTGAATTTGAGTTGAGCAATTTGTTTTTGTGACTTGACCTTTTTATTTTCCCTCTTTGACATGCTTCACATGCTCCATCTTGAACAAACTCCAAAGCAGGCATGTCTCTGATGAGTTCTTTCTTAGCTAGAGGGTTCATTGCTTTTACATTCAAGTGAGACAGTTTCTTGTGCCACAACCAGAATTCTTCATTGGTGGCTTTAGTGTAGAAACAACAAATTTCTCCATTGTCTGCAGCCTTTAGATTAGCTACAAACAAGCTTCCTTTCTTCACACCAGTCAAAACAACTTCACCACTTCCTCTTTTAGAGATTAGACATTGATCTTCAACAAATTCCACTTTGAAACCCCTATTGGTGAATTGTCCAATACTCAAGAGGTTGTGCTTCAGTCCTTCAACAAATGCTACATCTTCAATAATGACATTTCCAGATTTAACACTGTCATATCCCATTGTATAACCAATGTTGTCATTTCCAAAGGTTACTGATGGGCCAGCCTTCTCCTCAAAATGTGATAGCATGGCTATATCACCAGTCATATGACTTAGGAGACTTCACTGTGCTTGAAGCTTTAGAGTTGACACTCTTAGGCTCACATGAAGTCTTTACCCTTTCAACCTTGATTGGGGATCCTGTCCTGTGAGTGTGCATATGTGTGTGTGATTCACATGATTGTGCAAAGTCAAGTTTTTACTTTAAAGATAAGCAATTAGCAATCACAGTCACATAACATGTCATGCAGTTAGATTTACCACAAAAAGAATCATGGATATTATTCATGCCAACAGAATGGTTACTCAGATTGTCAACTTCATTGTTAACAGGTTTATTGCACTTATGAGTCAAATGATTAACAGATAAGCATTTTTGACATTGTTTCCTAGGAGCATTTGGCACATAAGCATAACTGTTACCCTTGTTGACACCTACTTTTCCATTCCTGTTTTGTTTCTTTTTCTTAACAACTTCCTTAGTGACTTTAGGACTCTTGACAAGATTGTCTTTGGTTTCTTTCTGATTTATAGATTTGGGAGAGGAAGAAGTGTCTTTAGCAGCCTCATCTTCTTCAAGTAATTGTTGTTTGATGGCCATTAAATCTTCATCAAACTCAACAACACTCTTTTTGAAGATGGGCTCTTTGACACCAGACAAAATAGTTAGAGCATTTTTGTTTACAAGAGATTTTTTTCCTTTGCCCTTGGCCTTCTTCCTTCCCATGTCATTCTCATAGTCAAAACCAATTCCAACCTTACAGTCTTCAGTGTGTTCCTTGTGATAGGTTTGAACAAGCTCAGAGGAGTTTCTATAGCTTCTTATCTTTAATTCATTTTTAGCAATTTGTTCCCTAAGAGTTGTTTCTATCTGTTCAGCACAAACTACTTTATTCTTAAGATACTCAACCTCCTTTTTCAAACCATCAAGGTTCACAACCATTAACTTAAGTTCCTCACTCTTTTCTGTAAGCTCAAGGTTCTTAGCAGTTAGCCTATCAATTTCTTCATTAGCAACTAACATGCTAGTATGAATATTAAACATTTCAGTACTCATGTCTTCAACAGTTTGCTTGTATTGAGAGGGAGTCATATCAAGAGAAGTAAGAATAGGTACCTGATTTGAAGAATCACCATCATCAGAAAAGGCCATCAAGGCATAGTTTGAATACTCATGTTCTTCTTCATCAGAATCATCCCAGCATTTTCCCTCTGCAATAAAAGTTTTACCCTGTTGTTTCTTGAGTAGAGCTTCATACTTAGCTTCAAGCTCTAAGTATGCTTTGTCCTTTTTGACCTGTTTGGGCTTCTTGCACTCTGTGGCAAAGTGCCCAAGTTCATTGCAGTTATAGCACCTTATCTTGGACCTATCCACACTCCCAGTCTTGTAACCTCCTTTTGCAGTACCAGCAATTACTTTCCCTTTATGAAGGTGTTTGAGCCACTTGATCCACCAGCACCACCAGTATTAAACTTGGACTTAAATGGTTGCTTCCTTTTGAACCTAATGTTAGGATACCTCCTAGCCATATAAGCAAAAGATTTGTTTTCCATTTTATCCAGTTCATCTATACTGTAGAAATCATCTTCCTCGGGCAGATCATAGATGACTTGAGACTCATCATTAGTATCTTCAACTTCCAGCTCTTCAATCTTGACTTGATTGACTTTCAGAGCTTCCATTCTTTGACCTAAGTTGTCAGCAATAAGGGCACAAGAAGTGTTGGCCATTGTACCTTGCTTTGCTTGAATGGACCTCTTCTGAAACAACTCCAGTTTATATGTTTTCAACACACCATACAATACATCAAAACCAATCTTGGTTAGATCTATTTCCTTGAGAGAAGAGATCCTTGGCTCCAAGGGATCTGGTAAAGTCAACAAGAACTTCATGTTAAGTTTTTCTGTTTCATAGTGTTTGTCATAGAGTTTGAGCTCATTTATCAGCTTGTTAAACCTTTCAAACACTTCTGTGATTCCCTCCTTTGGCTGAGCCATGAAGGCTTCATACTGTGAAACCAGAATCTGCTTCTTGTTCTTTCTCACTTCTGAAGTTCCTTCACATAGCACTTCTATGAGATCCCACATCTTCTTTGCACTACTACAATGAGCAACAGTGCCATACATGGTGAAATCCATAGATTCTCAAATAATGAGTTGGAGATTTCCATCTAGTGCCACTTTCTCCTTTTCAGGCTCAGTGTATTTGGAAGGATCTTTAGGCTCATAATGCATGGGTATCTTTTCAGTACCAAAAGTTGTTTCAGCAATCTCAATCATTGGAATGAAGGGACCATGTTTTAAAATGTCTAAATACATGGGGTTTGAAGCTTTGATGAACATCAACATCTTCTTCTTCCATAGATTGTAGTATATCAACAGCCTGCTCTGATACCACTTGTTAGATTTGAATATCACTAAGAAACTAGACAGAGGGGGGGGGGTAAATGGATAGTTTGAGTATTTTTCGTTTTCTTGAAACTAAAAAGCTGTGTTAGATTGTGTTGTATGAAAATGCGGAATCAAATAAACAAGACACACATAATCACTTTAATCTACTTTGTATTAAGTAAATTAAATACTACAGCTTCCAAAATTTCACAAGTGAAATTCTGGCTTCTAAACAAAAACAGTGTTTTCTTGTTTTCTTACAGAGAAAAGAGTCTTGAATATTTCTGTGTATATCTCTCTTGCAGCTAACTATAGAGTGTGCACACTATATATATTGCCTATACAAACTAGTGCACACCCTATTTACACAGCTACCCCTAACTGTAACTCCCACTGTTTCTTCCATAAGAGGTTAACTGTGTCAGGAGGGACCACTTGCTTTCTGTTGTCCTTTCCCGTATCTGTAGCTGCTTGTCTCTATTCTTTCTCTCCAAGTTTTGCTATAGATTTTCCATCTGTCTTTGGACCACTTAACCACAACAGATGCTCCAGTATTTGTCTCCTTTGAATTTTGAATTTGTACCTTGATTTCTCTTGTTGTAGATCGTCTAAGTGTTGACATCGTGAACTCCAGCATATTCCTTATTTTGTGACTTGTCGACATAGACCATTTGAGACTTTGCTATATGAGGACTTTGCGATATGAGTATCTTAGGAGTATGTGATATGACATATTTCTGACTTCACGATATAGCCTTTTTGAGGACTTCACGATATAGCCTTTTTTAGGACTTCATGATCTAGCCTTATTGAGGACTTCACGATCTAGCCTTTTTGAGGACTTCACGATCTAGCCTTTTTGAGGACTTCACGATCTAGTACAATCTGACTTTGCGATCTCAACACTTCACGACATGAGTCTTGAAGACTTCACGACATAGTTCATTTTGGACTATGCGATCTTAGTACTTCACGACATGGATATTGGGGACTTCAAGACATAGCTCATTCTGACTTCACGATATGGGGACTTAGACAAATTTCTGCAACTTATATCTTCAAGGCCTTATTCACATCCTGCTGCATGAATAATTTGAACTTCTACCGGGACAATTATTCCATGGCTTATGTACATTCTAGATGCAAGAAACTTACTAAGCTCATTATAAACTTGAGCATACAGAATAAAGCTAAGTACATGAAAACAAGACAAGTATAATAGAGACCTATACTATATCCCAGTGATAAACTTAACTAGGTCATGTAGAGTGACATAGTCACAATGTGTAGGCTTGTTAATAGTGGTATTCAGACATGCCTTGAGCCTAACACAAGATGAACTCAATCAGTTTAAAAGGCAGAAAGTTTGGAAGCTGGTACCCAGGCCTAAAGGAAAATCTGTTATAGGAACAAGGTGGGTATTCAGAAATAAATTGGATGAAGATGGCATTGTAACGAGAAACAAGGCCAGACTGGTTGCTAAAGGTTACTCTCAAGAGGAGGGTATAGATTATGATGAAACCTATGCACCAGTAGCAAGACTTGAAGGTATCAGGATGTTTCTGGCATTCGCAGCACATTCCAATTACAAGGTATATCAAATGGATGTGAAGAGTGCATTTCTGAATGAGGAGCTAGAAGAAGAAGTTTATGTGGAACAACCTCTAGGTTTTGAGGATTCAAAACTGGCAGACTTTGTGTACTTTCTATTCAAAGCTCTCTATGGACTCAAACAAGCTCCGAGGACATGGTATGACACTCTCTCTGAATTCTTACTTGAAAATGATTTTACAAGAGGTGTTGTAGACAAAACTCTCTTTGTCAAAAAGCATAAAAATGATTTGATATTGGTGCAAGTATATGTTGATGACATAATATTTGGTTCTACTAATGATGATCTATGCAAGAGATTTGCTAAGTTAATGCAGAGTCGTTATGAAATGAGCATGATGGGTGAATTGTCATTCTTTCTTGGACTGCAAGTATACCAAAAACAAGGTGGTATATTCATTTGTCAGTCCAAGTACATCAAGTTGATAGTTCTTTAACTTCAATACAATCAAAGATTGACTTGGCTGCAGCAGATTCCTGGAGAACCTACAGAGCGTTAAGCAGTGCATCTGGCATAATAACGGGTACAAAGGAGGCAGTGGAGAAAGAAGTTATGGAAGAACTGGTCGAATTGAGAGCAGACGTCAAAGACTTACAAGATGGATTTGTGAATGAAGTACATGTTCTTCAACAAGGTCAAGAATCTTTATCTGAAGACATTCTAGTTATCCGGGATGGTCAAGAAAGGGTCAAGGATGCTATGAATACATTGTCAAGAGTGGAGTCTCGCCTCAACAAGAGATTAGACAGAATCGAGCAGACTACCAACTCACGACTGAATGACATTGACAACAAGATTGCTTCTGTGGAAGAAATGACCACATACATTGCTTTATTCATGGAGAATCAAGGAAATGGTCTGGAGTCGATCTGGAATATGATAAGAAATCAACAATCTGGACATTCAACCTACTATGCTGAGGATAACTTCACGGATGATTACTCAACTAAGGGGGAGAAAGGAAAGGAAACAACAACTATTCCAGTGAGACAGTATTGGATTGAAGAACTTGTGGAAGAAGAAGAAGTTGAAGAGGGATTTGAATTCATGCAACATGAACAACCAATAGAAGAGCATGAACCATACTATCTGGAGCCAATTGAACATCCAATCTTGGATGATAATATGGAAGAAGCAAATCCTCTGTCAATGGAACAAGAAGCTGCCTTGGAGAGATTGAAAGCTGAGAAAGCAGAAAGAGAAGCCATGCAAGCTGAAAAGGAAACTCACCAAGAAATTCAAAGAAGTGAGAAACTGAAAAGGTTCAAGATGTATAGTGAAATAAGGAAGAAAAAGTTGATAGATTTGGCACAGAAGCAAGGAAAAGACTGGGAGATGGCTTACAAAACATTTTGCGGAGTTGAAGACGGATTAGAAGTCAACGACAATGCTGATGTAGAAGTGATCATTCAGGACATCAGAAGTGCAAATCAAGAAGATCAGACTAATTTCACTGCATTGAGACAATCTCTTATCTACCTGAAGGCTGGAGTAAAAGCAAATGGTGCCTGGAACATTATAATAAGTTTCATGGACAAAGGTACATTTGTGATCTCCACAAAGTTTTTTGAATAGAGAACATATACTGAATTGTAGGTGATACTCATTAAGATCCAAATATCTACAAAGTTAAATGAACTGCTCCGTGAGCATGTTAAGGAGATCTTAATGAAAGTCAGTCCAGAGGTAACTGAAGATCCTCCAATGGTAAGATTCATGAAAAATGACTTGTTCAGAATCTGCTATCTGACTGAGGACAAACTGAAGGATTATCCAAATAACTATCTGATATCAGTTGAGAAGTACCTGAGATCCACTTGATTCATGACTACTGAGAAGGATAAAGCATCAGACACTTTGAGAAGCTATCTTATGGATAAATATGCCCTATTATAGGAAGAGAGTGGAAAAGGGATTGGAAGTGCATCCCAGACTACCCAACATACCAAAGCAAAATCAGAAAGATGTCAGCATTGCATGGGTGTGGGTTGGAGTGGGTCAACAGGTTGAGTATATTGGAAGACACATCAGAGGAGCAATCCTTAAACCTGGAGAACCACTGCATTATCCATCTGTGATTGATTATCAAGCTGCAAATTCTAATCCTGTAGCTGAAGAAGGTGAGATCTTATTGGACTGAAGATGAAGCAAAGAACAATCTGCTCAGGCGAGAGGAGCAACTTCATTGTAAAACTTTTATTGTTCTTTGTAAATTATAAATATGGAAATGTAAATATTTAATCCAGAATGCATTTAATATTATCAATATGTCTTACTTTAATTAGTTTCATGTTTCCATTAGTTAGTTGAGTTATCCTCGAGGTATTTGCTTGTCGAACTCTAACAATCAAATAAGGGGAGATTGTAAAGCATAATGTAACATAATATGTAACAGAGATAACTACAACTCAACAAAGGAACAAGACATACTATGATATTCAGAGAAGCACAGGAATCCAGAAGAAAAGAAGAAACGGTAAACTCAAAAAATCACAATATGGTATGTATTCTTAAATTCCTTAAACAGATCATGGAAAGAAGTTCATTAATATGTTCAAGCCTCGGTGACAAATAAAGAAACAAGACTTTCAAGACTACAGAAGATTTTGAATGATAAAGAGTTAGTACTAAAGGATTTCAGTGATTTGAATGAAGCAACCAGAACGACAAAGGACTTATCAACATCATTATATTGAAGACATAGAGGTATTGATCAAGTGTTAGTCATCTGTGAACCAGACCAGTTACACTAGTTGTCAGCACTATAAAGATCAAGATGTTTATCGTCTCAGAAGAAATTGATTTAAGTCGGACCTGAAACATCCTGGAAGTGAAAAGAATATTATAAGGTATGTTTAGGTTTAATTGGAAGTACAATATGCTTGCTACAAAAAGAGAGAACCTTCAAGGATCAAAATGCAATAAGAAGACATTCGATAGTTTTCATTTATGAAAAACTATCGAAAGAGATGAAGGAGGTTTAAATAAAAACCATCGAATTTCCTTTAAAAGAAACAAGATTTCTCTTCGATAGATTTTATTAAAATCTATTGAAGGTAAAATAAAATCTTGTTTTTGATAGTTTTTAATTCAAGGAGCAGGTGAAAAGTATTTCTCTTGTCAGGTTGATTAATGAAATGGACGACTAGGATTCATCCTTGGCCTTCGATAGTTTTCCTAAGCCTACAATTTACAGAGTTGAAGAAGTGTCTTCTTCAGTTGTTGGTGTTACAGAAGATCATTTACGAGAGAGAGTTAAGAGCTTGAAAAATTCACAGAGAAATTAATAGTGCTTTAAATTCTGTCATTGTATTGATTTTGTGTACCCTGAAACTCATTGAATCTAATCCTACGGATTAGAATTGTAGCACCCTTCATGGTTTATATTTATAAAATGATATATTCCCCGACTCGTGTTTTGATTTGGTAAATTTGATTTCGGACAAGAACACAATTAATTATCCGCGAACGAAATCGAATAATTTGTGAGTATCGTATTCAACCCCCCCCCCCCCCCCTTCTACGATACTTTGGACCTAACAATATTGCTCTTGTTGATGGATTAAAGCACAATCTACTCAGTGTCAGCCAATTCAGTGACAGAGGATTCAAGGTTGACTTTGATATGATGGTTTGCAACATCTATCACAAGAAAGATGGAAGCCTCTCTCTTAAAGGAGTGAGGAAAGGAAGCTTGTTTGTTGCTGATTTAAGCTCAACAAAGAAGGATAAAGTCTACGGTTTCTACAGTAAAGCTACTGTTGGTGACAACATGCTTTGGCACAGGAAACTCTCTCATCTCAATTTCAAGACAATGAATATGCTAATGAAGAAAGAGCTTGTTAGAGGACTACCTCAACAGGAATTCTGTCAAGAAGGACTGTGTGAGGATTGTCAAATGGGAAAGCTAAGAAGAGCTGTGCACGGGTCAAAGCAAGTCAACACCAACACTGAACCACTTAAGCTAATTCACATGGATCTTTTTGGCCCAGTAAATGTTCCATCCTTAGCCAGAAAGAGATATGCATTGGTCATGGTGGATGACTACTCTAGATACACATGGGTGAAGTTTCTAGAGTCAAAAGATGAAGCTGCTCAAGTAATCATTGATCACATAAGAGTTCTTGACAGAACTCCAAATGCCAAAGTTCAGATTTTAAGAAGTGATAATGGTACTGAGTTCAGAATTGCCTTACTTGGAGATTTCTGCAAGGATGAAGGCATTGTACAACAATTCTCTACGGCAAGAACACCACAGCAGAATGGAGTTGTGGAGAGGAAGAACATAACCCTCATAGAAGCTGCTAGAACTATGTTGCATGATGCAAAATTACCAACATATTTCTGGGCAGAGGCTATTAACACAACTTGATACACACAGAACAGAACCATAATCAACAAGACTCATGGAAGCACTCCCTACTATTTGTTCACTGAGAAAAAACCTACTGTCAAATACTTTCATGTATTTGGGAGTAAGTGCTTCATGATGAAGGACAACCATGAAAAGAAAGGAAAGTTTGATGTTAAAGCTTATGAAGGCATTTTCATGGGGTATGGGATAGAAAGGACTGCTTACAGAGTCTATGTCATAGAACACAGGATCATTGATGAAAGTGTGAATGTCACATTTGATGAAACCAAGTTTCCGGGGCTGCATGAAGATGGTCAAATGCAGACCTTTAGATTTGAAAATCAAGGATACTTGGAAGAAGAAGAAATTGTTGATGAAGAACCCAACTTTACTCAAACTATTGATCTTGAGAAAGATGCTATCAATGCTAATAATGTTAATCAAACTCCAGCTCAGTCACAGACCATTTCAACTAATCTTCAAAATGATGGTGACTCTGGAGATAATGAAGAGCATGGTGGAGACAACTGCACTGGTGAAGATTCATCTCCTCAAACTGGAGCTAATCCACCAGATCAAAATAGAAGCTTGCCCAGAGCCATAAAATGGAACAAGGATCACACTAATGATCTAATCATTGGAAATCCTTCTTCTTGGGTAAGGATAAGGAATAATGTTTCTGCTGACAACATGTTTTCATGTTTTCTGTCTCAAATGGAACAAAAAACAATTGATGAAGCATTGTTGGATTCTGATTGGGTGATTGCTATGCAAGAAGAACTCAACCAGTTTGAAAGAAACAATGTATGGAAGCTGGTTCTAAGACCTAAAGGAAAATCAGTTATTGAGACAAAATGGGTATTCAGAAACAAACTGGATGAAAGTGGAATGGTGACAAGAAACAAAGCAAGGCTAGTAGCAAAAGGTTACTGTCAACGGGAAGGAATAGATTATGATGAGACATTTGCACCTGTTGCCAGACTTGAAGCTATAAGAATCTTTCTAGCCTTTGCTGCACACTATAACTTCAAGGTGTTTCAGATGGATGTCAAAAGTGCCTTTCTTAATGGAGAGTTGGAGGAAGAGGTGTATGTTGAACATCCACCTGGATTTGAAGATGCTGAATTGTATAATTTTGTATACAAACTGTTTAAAGCACTTTATGGATTGAAACAAGCTCCCAGAGCTTGGTATGATACACTCTCCACCTTTCTATTGGAAAATTAGTTTACAAGAGGTGTAGTACATAAAACTCTGTTCTACAAGCATCATGGCAAGGACATCATTCTGGTTCAAATCTATGTTGATGACATTATTTTTGGATCTACAAATGAGAAGCTGTGTGAAAAGTTCTCATCTCTAATGAGAAACAAGTATGAGATGGGCATGATGGGAGAACTGTCATTCTTCCTTGGTCTACAAGTTCTTCAACAAAGTGATGGAATCTTCATATGTCAAGCTAAATATGTCAAGGAACTTCTCAAAAAGTTCAAATTGGAAGATTCATCACCTGCCAAGACTCCCATCTCTACATCAACCAATCTGGATCTTGATCCCAAAGGAAAGAAAGTGGACTCTAGTGCTTATAGAGGCATGGTAGGATCACTCCTCTACTTAACTGCTACTAGACCAGACATAATGTTTGCTACATGTCTTTGTGCAAGATTTCAAGCTGATCAAAAGGAGTCACACTTGGTTGCTATCAAGAGAATTTTTAGATATCTAAAGGGCACTCCTAATCTAGGCCTTTGGTATCCTAAAAATACTGGATTTGATCTAGTTGGGTATTCTGATTCAAACTATGTTGGATGTAGAATTGATAGAAAAAGTACAACAGGTAGATGTAAATTTCTTGGTGGAAGATTGGTATCATGGTTTAGCAAGAAGCAAAATTTAGTCTCTACATCAACCGCAGAAGTTGAATACATTGCAGCTGGAAGTTGCTGTGCACAAATTTTGTGGATGAAAAATCAGCTTTTGGATTATGGTCTAGTGTTAAACAACATTTCCATCTTCTGTGACAACACTAGTGTCATAGCCATCTCAGACAATCGTGTTCAACACTCTAGGACAAAGCACATTGATATTAGACATCACTTCATAAGAGAGCATGTTGAAAGAGGAACTGTGAAACTGATCTATGTCCCAATAGAAAAGCAACTTACAGACATCTTCACAATACCATTGGATGAAGCCACCTTTAACAGGTTGGTAAGTGAATTGGGAATGCTTAATCTGGTATGTTAACTTAATAGTTTTTACATTTTCAAATTCTAAATGTAGCTCGTGACAGTAGCTTCTAAGTTGTTGTCATGAGAAGTTACTGTCCACATAGTTTCTATTCTTTTTGACAGCACATTTGCTATGACTTGGCTAAAATTGAATTTTGTGCTAGTCGTACTGTTAATAGTTAGACTTTGTGTGTCATTAACTTGAATGAGTTCAAAATTTGAGAAATTGGTCAAGAGAACTGCACTGATTGGTTATATATGTGTTAATTGTTGGATTAGTGGAGGACATAACTCTAAATTGCTATATGTGGTAGTTGTATGGGTATTCCAAATTGTTGACCATTTACCTTACCCCCTCACCTAGTATGCCTATAAATTGAACATTAGGCCATATTAGTTTCATATTCAGAAAAAGGTAAAATGGAAAACAAAGTAGGAGTTGAGTACAAAACTAAGTTATGGTGTGAGTCCTCGCATAAAGAAGTAGTGGAAAAGATGTTCCAACAGGTGGATGAGTTCCTCGAGGAGGAAAAAGAGAAAGAAGAAGTTGCTAAGACCACTGAAGATGGAAAGTGGCAAGAACAAGAGAAAGAACTTCAAGTGCTCCTCAAGCATGAAGGATGTACTGAAGAAGAAGCTCGTTCAGAAGTTTTAGGATTAGTTAATGAAATCATGAAATCATAATTTGTAATTCTCTATTGTTAAGATAATTTTATTAATAAAACTTATCCTATTTTCTTTCATGCTTCTTTAGTCCATGTAGTATGTGTTTGTGTTGATTGTCTGATTACTCTACTGTGCATGAATAGAAATTCTTGATTCAATTGAATATGAGTGTATGGTGACTCTTTAGTTAAGTAAATTAATGAAAATATCCATTAAAATTATCGACAGTTATTGTTTTCCCGCAAGGGTTACTGTCGTCAAGAAAAGTAATTGTCACAGTGTGCCACGACAGTTAGTTTCTTGACAGCAGTGAATAACATTCTGTCAAGAGTTTGGAAAGATACTGTCATTAATGTACTTAACGATGACAGTAAGTTTTCGCGACAAAGTTGCTGTGAAGCAAAACATACTATCATCACACCAAATGTCACTGACAGTTTGTTTCAGCGCACAGGTTACTGTCAAAAGTAGTGGACCGTTACAATTGTTAATTCAACCTCCATGTAGACAGAGAATAAAACGAGTAACCCGCGTGATTGAGTTACTGGGTAAAGACACGGTTCCACTTTTCCCCTCTTTTACGTGAAACGTCTGAGCTCCCCTCTTTATTCATTAGTTAATCAGACAAAATCAAAACTGACACAAAACTTCCACAAAGCAAAACAACTTTCTTCTATGCTCAAACAAATTCTTTCACTCTCTTCTTTCTTATCTCAATTAGCACAAATGGCCCCTAAACAATCAATTTCTCAAACCAACGTTGGTATATATTCTCCAAATGATGCCGATGAGGACTTCAAAGGACTTGTTTCGTTCTTGAATAAGTCCTATCTTGGGTATGCTATTACCTCCACTCATGTTCTAGATCTAGACATGATTGAAAATTTCTGGGAGTCGGCTATTGCTCAGGGAGATGGTGACAATGCAACCATTAAATTCAAAATCAAGGAGAACAGTTACACTCTCACTATTCAAGGCATCAATGCAGCTTTGGGAATTGTGCTTGAACCAGGAAAAATCTACAAGGAGCTTGAAGATGATGTAACCTTGAAGAAACTCTTCTTGAAAATTGGGTATTCAGGGCCCATTCTCGAAGATGGTACAAGAGAAGGGACTTGAGCATGTCCAGAGTGCAATTGAGGGAGCCCACACTTATCAGGCAATAGGCCTTGAGAGTTCTAAAGTGAGGAGTGATGAGATCACTCAGAAAAACCCTGAGAGTGTGAGAAACCCCTCAGCCTCCATGCCCCATTCTCTTCCTTCACCTCCAAAAAGGTTGAGAGCTGGTGGCCCCTCTACTCAAACTGCCATAAGGCTGGAAGCCCTGGAGAACAGATGCCAATCTATGGAAGCCAAGCTTGATAGTCTGTCTACCCTGGTAGCTACTGGATTTCAACAGTTAATTCAGTCTTTATCTGCTCAAATTGATGCTGCCAACTTACCTAAGGGGGAGAAAAGGGAAAGATCAGAATCTATCAAAGAGCAAAGTGGAAGAGCAAAAGGAGTGCATGTATCTCATGGGGAGTCTGGGAGTAAGGGGGAGTCAAGAAGAAAGGGGGAGCAATTTGCAGACCAACAGGCAAGTGGAACTGGCAACCTATTTGAATATGTAATTGATGGGGAGAAAGTACTGATGTCTAAAGAAGCATTGGAGGAAATGCAAGGAAAATCAAAATCTAAAAGACCAATACTTCCTCCTATATCAATAAGAGAGCCAACTCCTCAACCTCAGGAAACTGCATTACAAAAGCTGTGGAGAGAAAATGAGGAGCAGAATAAGTTAGGGAAAGGCAAAGGGAAAATGCCTGAATATTGCATATCAGGAATCGTATGGACTGAAGGCACTGAAATTAATCAGGAAGATGCAAATGCCTTGATGGTGGATTACAAGGAGAGCACACTGCACAACCAAGATGAAGAATTCAACAGGACAATTGAGGAGGTAATGAGGGAACCAAGTAGAACCTTAACCAACACCTCATTATTACTGATGAAAAAGATTGTGAGTGTGTGTGTGAAGGTCAATGACGAAAGAAGATGGGCCATTGATGTGTACTTGGACACATGAGTATCCATATTCATCACTATGCAGTTATTGCAGAACCTTCCAGCAAGGGTGTTGAGCATAATGAAGTCCAGGATTAAAGCAAACCACACATCCTTCAATGAGATTTTACAGATGCAAATCCAGAACTTAATCTCAGAGAAACTTCCAGAGGTGTACTTTAATCCATTCTGTGTCTACTACAGACTTGTCACAAAGGATGGTGACCTGAAGTGTGCATATTTGAGTCTAAAGGGCACATCAAGAATGGAGACGAAGTCAATAATGAAAGTCCTATATATGATTCTCAACTCTAAGATCAACAAGGAGAGAGTTCAAGCTGTCAAAGAAATTCACAAACTACTGGCAAAGAGAGATAAGAAGCACAACTCTAAAGTAAAGGAGTTAATCTCTAAAGCCAATGCCAAGAGAACTGATCAAGATGAAAGCTGTGCATTTGATGACTCTCTTGATGATGATGATGATGATGATGATGATGAGTTGGATGGAAGTGGAGGATCAGGTGTGGCAAAGAATGCTGGTGGAAAAACTGCTGGGAAGACTAGAACTCAAGCCCAGGATGAAACTAAAGAAGAAGCTCCTGCACAAAAAAAGAAAGATGCCGGTGCTACAGAAGAGGAGGAGGTTGAAACTCTTGAAGCTTTGGAGGCAAAATCTTAAGGTGTGCAATTGACAGCATCAATGCTGAAAAATATGTTGTCACCAAAGAAGCTATCAAGAAAGACACTGTCATGGCAGATGCTGTCAGCAAAGATACTGTCATGGATGACACTGTCAAGAAAGATGTTGTCAGAAAAGACACTGTCGTGAAAGATGCTGTCAAGGATGAAACCAAGCAAGCAGTCAAGCCTAAAAGGACAAAATCCTTAGCTAAGGCTTGGTTTTCTAGACATGAACCTGAAACTGAGAAGACCACTAGAGCAAAGAGAGGTAAAACAAAGTACTCAGGAAAGGAAAAGTCTACAGGATTTGGCAGGAAACTACGGAAACCAATCCAAGCAAAACCCTACAACAGTTTTGACTTGCTGAGAAAAGAGGCTCTGGAAATCAAGGATGTTGAAGTGAAGTTGGATGATAACAATGAAGCAAGCATGTATGTTCTTTGGTATGATATATCAAAATCAGTAAAGGTTGAAAAGGACTTTACTATGGAACTTGATTCATATGTGGTAAATGAAGACCACTCACTCACAAAGGACAAAGTCACAAGGAGAATTGATTATTTCATCTTAGAGAGATTGGTGAATCTACCGCTAAGTTATGACAATATACCCAACAAAGTCATGGAACATGTTCTGAAGTATAAAGCTGAAAGAGATGAAGAATTCTATCAGAACCATGGGAATTTGATAGAGCATGATGATGCTGATATTGCTAACTTATTAGAGCACTCTGATGAAGAAATAATTGACATTGAAGATGATCTCCCTGAAGAAGAAGAGCAAACCAGGCCAAGTCAAGAGAGACAAACCAAAGTTGCACATGATCAGTCTGTTGAGGAAATGGAAGCTGAAATCTTGAACAAATACAAGAGTCTGAACAAAATGAAGAGTGAAGAACCAAACTTTCAACCCTGTGTACTAGAAAGTCCTATGAGGATCAAGCAAGGAAGGGAAGAAATTTATTTGGACAGCTTCCACAAGCTCAAGACCAGTGTACTGAAAGACTTATATCACCTGGTAACTGGATCAACTCATCATTTAGAACTACTGTGTTCCTTTGAACTTGAAGATATTCTTCAGAGATGGAAAAGTGAAGACTCAAATATGGACAGGGCAAGGAGGACATCCCTAAATGCATTTCCTGGCAGAAGGTTCAAGCTTGATCAAGGCACACTAAAATTCAGAATCCATGCCTTTGGTCAAGAACTGTGGATGGATCTCCAGGATGCCCAGAATGTCAGCTCTAGAACAGCTCAATATTACATTGATGAGATTGAAGATGATGCATTCTCTCCTATAGAAATATCTCTGGTGGATGGTCTCAAGAGATGTTTAGCATAAGCTCTCAGAAGAGAGGGAGAAGCAAGACAGAAAAGAAGATCACAAGCATAAGCTAAGTAAAAAATTCTATATCTACTCAATCATTCAGGAGCAATTATGTTTGTAGTTATTCTGATTTTTCTTAGTTAAGTTGTCAGCATGCATTGTTTGTAAATTTGTTGTTATTGTCCATAAAAACAAATTGGGGGAGATTGTT